>VHIU01000618.1:0-60577 GCA_010577795.1 Isatis tinctoria | reverse complement strand
AGTAGGACCTTTGTAATGCTTTATAGAGGATCTTTTCATATTTTGTTCTCTCTGGGTTGCAGGACCTTTGTAATGCCTTCTGGAATGTGCATCAATCCAATACATAATAAGAAAGGTATACTCAATCGATCTGATAACAAAACTACAGAGGAAGGGTGAGTTCTGTAATCAGCTTGACTTGTTTTGTTTTCTAGAGTGATTATGCATTTTCATATCGCAGCCTCGGAGAATTTTTAGTGTCTCGTCTCTTAACGCAAGGGTCACATTTTTGGATTCTTATTAGTTGGGTAGGGAGCTCTTGTGCCATGGACTCCTTGTATGACATTGACCTCATATCTGAGAAGATACCTGTGATATTGGACGATTCCAAAACCTGGCATCTTGTTCTATCCACAAGTATGAAGTTGGAAGAAAGAGGGATTGCGCACGTTTATGGAGTCAGTCGCCATAGGCTAACAGAGAGTCACTACTCAAATCTCTTGATCATTAACCGAACCGCAAGTCCTCTTGCATGGTAGTTACCAGTTCCTTTTGTTCTTTCTGTCGGGATTTATTACTTTTATAGGGAATTGCATCTCTGAGATCAGATCATGATCAAGCTGGCGAACTTGTTTATGACTTAACTTGGGAAGTCGGGTTCACAATCTGTCAGTTCTCGTATTCTCCTCTAAGCTATATATAGTCCATTGAGATTGTTGATAATTTGGGTGTAGGTTCGTTGAGTGCAAAGATAGAGGCAATCGTAGTGCCGTCATGCTTCCTTATTCATTTCTCCCTAATATGGCAGCTGCAAAATTGAGAAACGCCGCAGAAAAGGTACTGTATTAAGCCTAAGCTTAGTGACAAATTGTTGTTTACTCTGCATCTTGAGGTGAAGCCTTTTGAACTTGAATAAGCTCTGTTTTGGTGTGGTTACAGATAAAAGCACAACTCGGTGATTATGATGCCATCCACGTTCGCCGTGGGGACAAACTGAAAACCAGAAAAGACAGGTTCGGAGTTGAAAGGATTCAGTTTCCTCATCTAGACAGAGATACACGACCCGAGTTTATCCTTCACAGGATAGAGAAGCGGATCCCACCTGGGAGGACTCTTTTTATTGGTTCTAATGAGAGAACGCCTGGATTCTTCTCTCCTCTCGCCGTCAGGTACAATACTCTTTGTTATATATATCCTTGGAAAGTCCTCTTCAAGGTCAGGACTTGGTAAAAAAACGAAGACCAACGCTCACTTGTAAAATGTTGTTGGATTTGCTTATTCTGCAGGTACAAACTGGCTTACTCATCGAATTTTAGCGAGATTCTAGATCCTATAATCAAGAATAATTACCAGTTATTCATGGTGGAGAGACTGGTAATGATGGGAGCCAAAACGTTCTTCAAAACATTTAAAGAGTATGAAACGGATCTCACCTTAACTGATGATCCCAAAAAGAACAAGAACTGGGAAATACCAGTGTATACCATGGATGATAGAAAAGAAGCAGCAAGCTAAACATTGTGCCTTCACACGGTCTCACTGCAGTTTGAACTGATTCCGAACTTAGTCTCATCACTTCCCAGTTCCCACTATCTTGGAGTCAAAAGATGGATTAGAGTATGTTATAAAAAAAAGAGAGAGCGTAGTTATGGAGGGGTAATTTTTGGTTTCCAGGCGGCTATTGTATAGAATGTGTTCCATAAGAACAGATGTAATAAGTTCTGTAATGTTTTCGAAGTTTCAAATAGATTAACTTCTCAGTGTTTCTCTTAACCCGCAAATCTGTGCTACATAACCTATGCAACTCATCCTAAGCTAAAAATGGAAAGAGAGAAGGTTCGTAAGGTCTTTAGCCCGATATATGGTGAGACATGTTGGCTCCAAGGTTGGAACTCTCCTATTGTGTTGTTTCGGAATCTGGAACAATGTTGAATTAGTGAGATTGTGCTTCAAGAAGGATGTTTGTGGCGGCGTTTACATCATTTCTGGCGTGCACGAGCGCCTGTCTTGCTGCGTTTCTGTCAAAACCCATTGATATCAATGTCGCTATGGCTTCTTCAGATGGCTCCACACTTGACGTCATTGGAGCTGGCTGAGATCTCTGAAAACGACGAGGAGTTTCAGATGACACTAAGATTTAGCTAACAAAACAGATGTTACTGAGAGAAAAGAAAGAAGTCTTGCCTCTGCTCGGCGACCTGTGTTGGGTGATATAGTTCCAACGATGTTCCTGCTTGGTGCTGGAGCAGCAGCAGACCTACTGAAGGACGGCAAAGAAAGCCGGGAAAAGAATGAAGCAACAAACTCCGGGAACTGTGATGTGTTCAGACATAGAATTAATGTTACTCGAGTGGCATTGGATAACTATTTCAAAGAAGTCAAACGAATTGACAGATATAAATAATGATGTGTTTGATTCTACAAAGAGATCAGAAAGGTATAACCTTGGCCTTTCGGATGCCGAGGATGTTCAAACGATACAAGGAACCAGCAATTATGCCGCAAACTCCAGGAAAGATGGATCTTTTCCAAGAAGATAGTAGAAGCTGCAAAATGAAAACCGAGAAGATTATTATCATCCAAGACTAAGGACATAACAAGAAACCAAAAGGCCAAGGTTATACCAAAAGTACAGGTAAACTAAAAGATAATATTGTTTACCTGGACTCCTGCAAGATATATGAATGACTTATCGGAGAAGTTGACACCAAATACCCGAAATCTTGTTGAAACTGGGATGTCCAAGTAGAAGGGTATAAACGAAGCAAATATCAGGCCGTATGGTCCAGAGGTCAAATTTGCTGTGGTATCTGCAAAAAGAAACAACAGATATTTACCATAATAAATAGATACAAGGTAAAAGTTAAGTTTTACAAAATGTATTAAATCCAAAGCAGAAGCGCATAAAACAAGAACCCATGAACCGAAACACAATCTAAATCCCAGACCAGGAGAATATCCAGTAAGCGATCTTCATGAGAATTAGTGCGAAGAAATAAAACGGATGGATATTGGAACCAATAAAGATCATCAAAGTATTTTAATCTAATAATAATTCATAAGCTCTCACAGAGAGAACCACAATCCCTCCTTATAGTAACCAGCATTGTTGCAAATCCTAACTAACAAAAAGGTAGACCTTAGGCTGTCATGAAATAGAATGATGGGTACCTTTAAGAAGTGATAACAAAATGACCTCTATTAGTAGAGACAAAGTCCCTGAGAACAAGATAAACACCTGCAGCAGGAACACTAATAAGCAAAATAAAAAAAAGTGAAATTCTAAGAAAGAACTTAAAGGAACTAACACCAGTCAACCTTTCTAGTTATCAATTTGCCAAGCGGAACATGAAACAGAAAAGGCATGAGAATATTGTTCTACCAGACAAAAAAAAAAGTCTAGCAACAAGTTTTCACTTACCGAGTACTTATTTGAGCCAATCTGTCTCTCAAAAACTCGAAAGTAGTATAGCAAATACAATCCGAACATCAATTCTGGTGTGGAGGAGAACGCAAAAGTCGACATGATTAGCTTCCATATTCGAAACTTCTCAAAAATATCCTGCAAATAGATTTTTTTTTTTTTAAAAAAAGCTTATAAAGTCACATTGTGCTTCGAGATATCGAATTATCATAGCAACTAAAAACACAGTGACATCGTAAACCGGAAAGCTAGAACCAAGCGTGCCAAGTCACAATCAGATGATCAGATGCAAGCTATCGAACTACTTAAAACACTTGACGGTTGAAAATTTACTGTCTAAACCTGCTTAAGCAAATCATTTCTTATCCAGCACCACACAGCTGACGAAAATCGAAGTAGACACTCTTAAATGATGAAGGTTTCTTTCAAAAAAATGATGAAGGCACTTTTCCAAGCACGAAAACTTTTTCGCTTACAATAACGCAAACCAAGATTGAACAGATGAATGCTTACAAGCTACAATGGCTTGAACCCCACAGGAAACAATTTTGAAGTTAAAACGAAAATCATTTCTAGTGCCAATGTTTGGTATATTCTCAAAACAGCAACCACATTAGTACCGAAAAGTCTACAGTTCTTATCGAACAACTTTGAGCGAGAATCGGATCCTAGTTCACCCAGGAAATTCCAAAGGAAATCCATAAAAAGCCAGAAACCTAAAAACGAACAAGGAAGTCACAGTGCAACACACCAAATGCGGATACCTGGTAAGACAAACCGAGCTTGGACGAACGGCCCTGGATCCCGAAGAAGACAGTGAAAAGAGCGCTCGTGATGACGAAGGCTTTCGTTACCGGAGCATTATCTGCAAAGTCGACAAAAATTCAATTACTCAGAAATCGTAACAAAAATCAGGAGAGAGCACGAAGGTAGGAATCCCAGAGAAGGAACTGATCAAGCGAAGGAGAACGGTGGTTGCGATACGTACGGAAACCGGAGGGACCGCCGTTCATCTCCGCCGGGTGAAGAGAAAGCGACGAAGCAACAATCGGTGACTAAATTCGTCACGAGTCAATCTCGATTCCGAGATCGGGGCAACAACAACGTTTTGATCTTCTCTTTTGTGAAGGATGTTTTTGCAGGAACCCAATTCAATTCAATTTTTCGAATTCAAACATCAATGCAGAAATTATATCATTATTTGTTAATTTGTTTCTTTTGGGCAAATTGAATCATTATTTCAATTTTGCTATATAGTTGGGAAAACAACAACTCGAAATGACCAATAAATTCCACAGAATTAAATTTAAAAAAAAAAAAAGATATCGAGAGAATGGTCCAGAAGCTTTCCTATAGGTTGGGCAACTATGTCCCGGTGCTATAAATTAATAATTTAAAAACACAATTGTATAAACTCCAACATGTTGTCTTGAAGTTTTTATATATATCTAACGGTTTGTGTTCAACTAAGGATTTGAGATGATTTGTTTTAAAATCATAAATCCACTTATTCAACCATGAATTTTAAAAATCATTTAAAAATCCAGTGTTATTTGAACCAGTGATTTTAAAATATACCCTCAAATCCATTTTTATTGTAAATATTTTAAGTGATGAATTTCAAAAGATTTGCTGGGATTTAAAAGTATTTTGGTGCAATTGTTTAATTAAAAATATTAAAATCTAAATTTCATGGTTTTAGATGGGATTGTAGAGTTTTTTGATTAACATCATTTCAACTTCCCTAATTCACCCAAAATCATCTCAAAACTCAAATCATCTCAAATCTCTTCAAATACATGATTGAATACACCCTATAATGATCGAGGTAGTATTTGAATATTTCAAAAATGTTTATTTTCACTGCTTCTACTTTCTACAACTATTCATTTGATTGATCGACACAAATTATATTACAGAATATTGGAAAGAAAAATTTAATAGATAACATATTTTTTGATCTCTATAATATTATTTGAGAAGTCAGTTTCCTACGTGTCGGGCTCATGTTAATTCTCACGAGGTCGATTATAGAGATACCCTTAATGAATTCCAATTATTATATTAGTTTGCCATCACTGAAACCTTTTAATATATTTTTTTGTTTAATGATTTTTTTAAAGAAAATCACATTAATAAAAGAGAATAATTTTAAAACATAAAATAATTTTTGTGTAGATATAAAAAACGAAAATTATAAAAATGGAAAAGTTTTTTAAAAATAATATTAAAAAGGAAATAACATTGAAATACATAAATATTTTTATTAGATATAAAAACGTTAATTCCAAAAAAGGAAAGTCTTTTATAAAATCATATTAAATAAGAAATAACTTTAAGACAATTTCCATTACTAAAACTTTTTGATTTAATTTTTTGTTTAATGATATTTTGTTTTCAAAATCACATTAATAAAGTGAAATAATTTTTGTATATATATAAAAAACGAAAATTACATAAAGGAAAGTGTTTTTAAAATCATATTAAAAACAACATATATCAATAGACATATTTCACAAAAATAGCTTTACAAATCAAAGATAAAAAACGACCCAACTTTAACCTAAATAGAACAAAAAAAACTAATTGTATTTCAATTCAAAAAAATATATGCCATATAATAACTCTAAAAATGAATAAAGGTACCTATGTAAATTTTTTATATCAAAATATGTTTAATAAGATATATAACATCTTAAAATTAATTACAATAATTTTCTATTTACATGAATACATATAGTTGACAAAACAAATAAAATCTTATAAATAAATAAAAAATAACATTAACCAATAATTTTAATTAAGTTATTTAATAAATATTCTTATCCGTGCATGAACACGGGAGAATCACCTAGTTTAACTTTAATTGAACAATTCGAATATCTTGTAAATTGTTGAATATCTTGTACCTCGAAGTCTCGAACTCAAGACTCTCAAGTCTTACGTAACAACGCCTCTTCGCAACTAAAATTAACTCGAGAGTTTACACCTAACAAACTTGACCTTATTTATAAATATTCATATCAAGATGCTTTGAAACTTGAATATGAACCTCTATAATGGTACTATTTAGAAAATTAATAGTGATAGACATCAATTTATCTTACACTTTACATTACAATTTACAATAATCGGATACTCCAAACAACAAAGAGAAATACTCTCTGTATAGGTCGGAATCATAATCAAACGCAAACTCAAGTGGTCCCGAAACATTTCTTACACAAGTAGAGTTACTCGTTAATAAGGGCTTTGACAGAAGTAGTAGTAGAGTACAAAAAGGACATGTCACAAGAGTCCTTAGATATAGAAGGAGACAAGAGTGTGAGAATAGTTTACTAAAGAGTTTCAAAGACCTAACCCTACCGTACGTCCGTCTCTCCTCCTTAATCCTGCTGTGTACTGCTTCTCTAGATCCTTCTGCAGCTCGTTCTGCTTCTCGACTAGGACTTCGTTCGGGTTCTGCTCTTGGTTTACTACACTCCCTTTCACACCCTACAATGATGCACCAACGCAACCTCAGACTCTGAAAATGTGTTAGTATTACTTTATAAACAACCAATTCTATGCAATTTTTTAACATGAGACACTGAAAAATTCTGGAATCATGCTTCATATTATGATAATAATCATTAGTTATAAGGAAACAATCAATGGAGGAAGGATGAGATATACCATAAGTTTGTTGAACTTTTCTTGTCGTTCCCGGTCACCAATTAGTGCACTATCCCAACGATGAGCAGGCTGTTTCGAGAAAAATAAGAGAAAGGAAAAAGGGTTTATCTCACTATAAGTAGATTAACATATACAAAGAGATTAGGATACCTCTTCTGTAGCCGTGCTTTTCTTCTTTCCCCACAATAACTTCTTCTTTTGATCTGTCGTCAGGTAACCCGTTCCAACAAGGTTTTTATTCACTGGATTTACCAAGGGACAACAGTTAGGTAAGAACTAAGCAAAACTAGACTTTCGTGTAATCATTTTCAATAGGAACATTATATTTCAAGATAAAAGCGCGAGTCCAATCAAATATTTCAGATGGCAAGATCATTTGTATATTAAAAAAAAAAGGCGAGAAATCATCACAATAACGAGGCCAAATAGATCAATAGAAAAGCTGGAGGTTTAGAATAATATCATAACAACATACCTAGTTCAGCAGCCTGCATAGCTGCAACTTTTGCAGCATCGACACTAGCAGAAACTCCACCTTCTTTTGAATCAGATTGCAGTGACAAACCCTGATTCCCAAGGTCTGGCTTTAACTTCGATGTCTGTTTCTCTTCTGCTGCAGCACTATAACTTTAGAGCATAGAGCTATAAAACAGAGAACGAAAGTACTTGAAAACAAGAGTTACGAAAAAGACATACCATTAGTACTGCAATGGTTAAACTTCTCTGAAACGAACCCCTTCAGTTTCTTGGATTGAGTATCACGATTCTCAGTTGCAAAATTTCCATCAGAACGGTCTCTTGGGGATTTGACATGAACATCCTTCTCCTTGTTAATCTCAGGGTGGTCCTCATGCTCCTTCTCATCACGGGATTGGCGGTCACCAAAAGTCCAGCGGGAGCCTCTTTTCACATAATCCTTCTCTTTATCCTCCGCCATAGAGTCTGCGTGTCTCCTACTAGAAACCGCTCTCTCAGATGAAAAATCTTCACCTTTCTCGTTATTATTGAATCTATGTCTATAGTTATCACGGGAATGCCTGTCAGAATCATTTCTTGACCTGCTAAGTTCAGTCCTTGAATCGCGGCTAGATCGAGGTGCATCCCTCTCATGTCTGTTGTTGTACTCATCGCGCTTAGATCTGTAGTGATCATCCCTAGAGTGCCTATCATGTCTATGAGAATCAATACCGCCTCTACCATAGCGACTGCGATCAGATTCTCGCCTATCGTCTTTCCTCGCATGAACTGGCTCAGAAACTTTCCTAACATCTTCCCTAGAATGCTTTGGATTACGTTCAGGACTTCCTACAAACCAAAGAACCAACAGTTCCAAAACTCAGCTATGGATAGAAAACTCATCAACCAAATCAGATAACGCTAACGTAAACAGAGGTATTGGGAATTTTCTGGGGGTGTGAGTGGACTAACCATCAGATGAAGAGGAGCCATCGTCAGGTAAAGCTCGGCGGCGGTACTTTCTGCCAGACCCGTCGTTGGAAGGCTTTTTAAAAGCGGCAGCGGAATCACCACCGTGATGAGGCTGTGAGTTCAGTTCGGTATCCATGGAGCTTGACACCTATCAACATAATTGATTAGATTCCAGAAACCAATCGTAAGCAAATGTGATCCTACTCCTATCAAGTGCAATAGGTCATTTTTTAATGATATATAAAGAGCATGACTAAAAATTCGAAAGGAAGTTCGCTCACCGTCGCGAAGATTTAAGAGATCGAATCGGAGAACGAAGAAGATTGGCTGATCAACGGTTTCCGGACACTCTTCAATTTTCCAGTCTAATAATTCTCTCTATCTCTACGAATTATCCCTCCATTTTCCTGGAAAAAAAAAAGGAAGGAAGTTAGGGTTCGAGGAAGATATTTCTCTCTCGATTCTTACGAAAAAATCCGATGAGGCGGTGAGGCTTAATGGCCCAATAAAAGCCCATTTAGTAGTGAACATTTGTTTGTTCGATGGGCTGACTTCGGGAGACGGTAAAGCATGACAGTGAACATTTTTTGGCTTAAATCAAATAACGAAATGGTAAATGAAAATCGTTTTAAAAATTTTTAAGCTTATGACAAACATTCGTGGTTAATGGTTATACACAAGAGATCAGTGGCAATCCATAAGCGAATCTTCATTACCTCATCAAAACACTTGGGACCAAACTCTCCGATATACAGATTCGAGACAGGATTCTCTCTTTTCAAGATACAAGAAAAAAGAAGATACGAAAGAGCATTGCAGTTGTGATTAACAATCATATATGATGATCCAAGGAACAAATATTTTACTCTCTATTATTTAGAAAAAATATTCAAGCTATGAAAGATTTTATTAGAACTAAATAACTTGTTTTCTTTGAATTAATTTGACATTTATCTTAAAAAGGAGAAAAAAGAAAAAGAGAGATCAATGGCAATTATAGAAGTCATCTTCGTATATTTTCGATTTGAAGGGATGGATAAACTAACTTTACTACTGATTAAATTGCCAAGAGAGCTTCTTTTCATATCATAGTCTTGTTTCGTTCAAAGAAACAGAACTATTTTTCTAATTTTCAACCATACAGGATATTTATTATGTAACAGATTAAGATGGATGAATTAATAATCAAATTTATATATATTTACTGCAAAACTCAAATTTTGACTCTTTCGTAGGCTTTTAGTTTTAGTACTCGACATATGCTTGCATTGGTCCGACATTATAATTCTTTGAAAAATGAAAAATGAATCGTCATCTACGTACACTAACATTTGTCCATCCATCTATTATTGACATTTGTCCAATGTCATTGCCAAAGAACTATGAGCTATCACACAACTGTAAATTGAATTTTTCCTGGACCACGTTTTTAAAAAATTATAATAAAACTGAATTTGAAGAGTTCTTGCAGAAGAAATCTTAATTTTGTTTTTGGTATAAATTGAATAGATTTGATTTCACTAGTCTGATTTTCGTATACACCCGAGGGATGTGAGATAATAGTTGAAAATTTTATAGTTTACTAATGTAAGAATGCGAAAAAATTATGATTGAAAAATATGAAATAAAAATCGAGCATAAACAATTAAATAGAAATAATAATAAAGAAAAACGTATGAAAATGAGATATTGAAAAAGGTTTAAAAATGAAACAGAAAATCGAAATTTTAATCTTTTTCATTAATTTAATAAATCATGTGTAATGTATAATGGTTCTACTGCAATTTTAAAATCTCAAAATATAATTACTATATATTTTTGAAATATTTATGAATATTAAAATGAGATAAAAGAGATTGTTGGAAATTTTGTTTGTTCTGAAAGTATCTAAATTGATGAATTTTACAAAGAGAAGATACATATATTTATATGAGATGAATACCATGATTCAAAAAAAAAAAAATGGATATATTTTTGTAAAAAAAATGAAAACTTTCATATTTTAAATTTATCTAAATTTATCAGATTCAATTTTTAAAATTATATAAAAAACTTAAAATCCAGATTTATCTAATTTTTACATTGTGCTCAAAATTTAAACAATTTGAATTTCAACAGCTAATAAGATCAAAACTTCTATCTATTTTTGAGCTGTGAGCACAAATATATGTAGAAAAGCATCAGATAGCCCATACCCCGTACCCGAAATTTTCATCAGCTCTAAATTACGTCATAATCACTGCGTATATATGATTGTAGTAATGATGCTGATATAGTACCATGTTGATTCAGACAAAAAAAATAGAAAAAAAAATAGTACCATGTTGATTTTTAGGAATTCAACTTTGTTCCACCAGTTTCTGAAAACTTCTAAATTTTGTCTACGTCGAATGTGGACACTTTTTAATATTATAATTTTGTACCCTTTGATATGATCCAAACTTACATGCACCCAGCAGGAAAGAAAAAGATCTTACACCATTTTGTTTCCACAAGGAACACAAAAGTCGTTTGGAACGTTTACTTGGAAGTCAAGACACGTGCTCACTGCCCTCCCAGAGTCCACCACGTATAATATTATTATTTATTACAAGTTTTCTTCACCCACTAAATACTTCGTTCTTTTCTCACAATTTATAACAAAAAATGGAAAATACCGATGAATTAAAAAAATGAAAGTACCATTAACGATAGTTCAACAACATCAGAGGTTACAAAAAATAAAAATAAAAACGATAGATCAACAATACTTCCCCGAAATTTACAAAAGGGAATATTAATTTGAGTCTCCTGTAGATTAAGCTGTAACTGAAATGATGCAACTAGAACCTTATCAGATTAATTGCCAATAAGAAAATTTGGTCCAATCGATTTTTGATATTGTCATGTGAATATGTAAATACTTATAAATCTATTATAATTTATATCCTGGAAAAATCATGTAAATTTTGAAACAAAAATAATATAGAGTTGAATTCTGTAATTAACTAATCAAGTATTTGTTTGTTAAAAGGGAAAAATAATATAGGCCACTTCAAAGGGAAAAGGGGTTTAAGACAGGGAGATCCGCTTTCTCCCTACCTGTTTGTCATCGTTATGAACAGCCTCTCCCTACTACTGAACCAAGCGGCAGAAGAAGAATAATTGGTTATCACAGCAAATGTAAAGACACAAAACTTACCCATTTGTGCTTTGCTGATGACCTACTAATTTTCACTGATGGTTCGCTGAAATCAGTTCAAGGAGTTCTAATGATATTGCGGGAATTCCAATCTCTATCCGGACTATCTTTAAGTGTTCAGAAAACTAGTTATTATTCCTCTGGGCTACATCAAAATGAAATCGACCTAATCTCTGTCTCAACAGGCCTCAATCATGGTTCCCTACCTATACGCTACCTCGGAGTTCCTCTAACGCCTAAGAAGCTATCATTGACAAACTGTGATCCACTGATTAACCAGGTAAAGAACCGTGTTAATACCTGGAGTGCACGTTGTCTCTCTTTTGCAGGAAGGCTCTTACTGATAAACACAGTAATTGCGGGTATTACCAACTTCTGGTGTTCCACCTTTATGCTTCCAAAGACATGTATTGCTGCCATAAATTCCCTCTGCAATGCTTTCCTTTGGAAGGGTACCGCAGAAGGCCGCTACTCCGCTCGTGTCGCATGGAATACATTAGTGATCAGTAAGGAAGAAGGTGGCTTGGGAATAAGAGATTTACACTTCTGGAATCAAGCATGCATTATTAAACTTATCTGGATCCTCTTCTTCCAAGCAGGCTCCGTTTGGGTTGCATGGTATAAAAAAGAAGTTCTGCAAGGGTCTTTGAGCAATTTCTGGAAATTCAAGCCTAAGCAGAAGCACTCCTGGTTAGCAAATAAACTTCTCAAAATGAGAGATCTAGTCTACAATTCGATTCGTATAAGACTTGGAAATGGCAAAGACACCTGCTTCTGGACTGATCACTGGACTCCGTTTGGGCGCTTGGAGACGTACCTACAGGCTCCCTCAAACCAACGAATGGGTATCTCTCGAACGGCAACGGTATCGAGTTTGTTCCAAAATGGTGCCTGGAATTTACCACCAGCAAGATCAGATGAACAGGTTAACCTCTATGTCTTTCTCTCCTCTATCACTCTTTCAGATGAGGATGATCAGTGGGAGTGGGTAATAAATGACCGTGTTACTCGAAAATACAGCACAAACAAAGTTTACTGCTCACTAAAAAATCACAAACCACAAGTTCCATGGCATCAAATCGTTTGGAACAAAGGAGGCATACCAAAGCATAATTTTTTGACTTGGCTTTTCTTACTTGATCGTTGCCCGACAAGGGAGCGCCTTGCAGGATGGGGTCTGACTACGACGGTGTCTTGCTTGCTCTGCGGGTTATACACTGAATCTCGCGATCACCTCTTATTTGATTGCAGCTACAGCTGGGCAATCTGGAGACACATAGGGAATCGAGCATCAATTACTCCATCCCGAAATTGGCACGATAATGTCTTCACATTACAGAGCATCATCCCTGCTAACATCGCACGACAACTAGCAACGACCGCCTGGCAAGCTACGATCTACTCAATCTGGGCTGAGAGGAACAACAGACTCCATAACCGTGGATCGAGACACCCTGATCTTCTGCTACGGCAAATTGATGCAATCATACGAACCAGATTCGCTTCTCTCCGACCAGTCAATACCAACCGTTCATCAGCTGCGCTTCAGCTGTGGTTCCAAACACCTATCACACCATCCATTTAACCAGAGAACCTCTCTCTCTCCTCCGATGATGTCGTCGACGTCGATTGTCTCACCGCTTCGATTACTCCGTCCATTCATCGAATTCTACAACTTCACGGGTTTATTACTACTCTCTATAAATGTGTCTAAATTCTCCACTTTCTAGGCTTCAAAAATTTGGGTCGTGGTACCCACAAAAAACTAAAGCATGGCTTGAATATTTTTATTTCTTTTGTATTTTAATAGAAAACCTCCTTTCAGCAAAAAAAAAAAAGTATTTGTGATAGAAAATAGGGAAATAGTGGGGAAGAAGATATATGTTCGTGATGCTCTTACAACTTTATTCGACAAAGAGATAAGTGGGTAATTAATAAAGTTTGTCAGGAGAACTGGAAAGAGGGGTCTACGTACACGTGACTTGACTTTCTTTCGAAGATTTACAAAAGATGCTTTCATATCCTCTTGATAACCTTTTTTATTTATTTATAAATCATGTATATTGACTTTCTAAGATTTATTAATCGTTTGGTTTCTCTTGATCATCCAGATATCCACCGTAATTCATACGTTAATTAAAAACTAATCACTCGTGTATGGAGAATAAGGACCCACACTAGTTAAAGACTTGTTTTAATTAGGACAGACTCAACAGAGTGATAGTGAGACCACACTGATGCTATTTGATTTCCTCCCACTTGCCCACGTGGACCCCTCACATCCCCTTCGTTTCTTAATTCTTCCCATAATTAATATTCTCTGCAATTTTTTACCATCACTAATGTACATTTGGTAATTACGGAGTCGACGGACATGTTATTGAACATAAGAATATGAATTGTATTCATATGAATGGTTACATATCTATTTATACAAGAGCATAGAGAATCAAACATTAATGAGGAAGATCCTACAATGAATATATGATTGAATCAATAATGATAATGATAGAGGATAATCAAGGATTGATATCCTTATACATGTATCATATTACATGGAAGGTAAGATTAATAATATCTATACTATTAAGGGAGAATACATCTACTTAAAAAAAAAATTGTTTGGATCTTGGACCTATTCATTAGCTATTAATTATGTTATTAATTATGCTTAAAATTTAAATCAAAAATAAATCAAAACTAAATCAGATGATATCTTTTTAAATCAAACAAAATGTAAACTTCCTTTTAAAAATATTGGATTTCAGATATTATGGAAAACAAATTTTTTTTTTTTTGGTGGAAGACCGGGAATTATCTCCCGGATATTATTATAGAAAAGTTAAAGAATTACAGTGGAACTTGTCGTGGACACAAACGTCCAGCTAAGTCATCTCGAAGCAAATAATCAAGTGATGAAGGAACAACACGAAAATCATGAAAGCCTAAAGGAAGAGAAAATGCATAGTTTGCCAACCCATCCGCAAGGTAGTTGGCCTCCCTATACACATGTGTGACCCGGACTGTCCAGTCCCGTGATAAAAAGCCATGGCACAAACGTACCAGGAACGACAGCGGATGTGAGTCTCCAATCCCTGTCCGAAGAAACCCAACAACTAACTCAGAATCTACCTCCAACTCCAACAATGTGATCCGTTCCTCCCAAGCAATACATAATCCATAATAAACCCCCCACAGCTCTGCCAATGGAGCCGAACATCTCCCAATGTTAAGAGCAAAACCTATGTGCCACTCTCCCATGCTAGTTCGGATCACGCCTCCTCCTGCAGTAGCTAACCCGGATTACCGCGGGAAGCACCATCAGTGTTTAGCTTAAACCAACCCAGAACCGGCAGATTCCATCCAATCATATGAACTTGAACTTCGCCTCTCTGTTCCCGATTGCCTGCAAAATCGCGTTTCACCTCCTGAAACATATCCCGCAGAAAGCGTGTTCGATCTCTGCATACACTGTTTTCACCAAAAATATTACTGCAACGCCACTTCCACCCCCACCAACAGGCTATCGAAAAACAAGTCGACCATGGAGTGCCGTCAAACGTGTCTGATGCACTCAAGTTACAGTAGACCCACTCCAATAAAGATTGTGAGAAAAACAGGTCTTGCTTTCTCGGAGGGACGATTCTGGTCCAAATACCGGACATCGCCGGACAATCCCGTAAAATATGCAGAATTGTCTCAATCCCTCCCCTACAAACAGAACAAACCGCCGTGTCACTTAAGTGTCTTCTATGCCGCTCTGCATTTGTCATAAGCGCCTGGTTCCCCACCAACCAAAGGAACAAACGAATTCGTTCAGGGACAGATACATTCCAGATACTCGCAAAGAACGAGCTCAAATCCGGTCTCGGCAACTCATCTCGTGACAGAAACTCATACGCCGACTTAACAGTGAATTCACCATCCTTACTCGCGTACCAAGATAGCCGATCTCTTGCTCCGGTTATATTATCCAACACAACCGCCATTAGTTCAAGGCGCTGATTTTCAGATATATGGGGCAATTTAGTAAAATCCCAACCTATACCGTCAGCCCATATATCTCTTGCAGATAAGTCGATAATACAGGAGGAATTATATCAATCGCCCCTTCCGTAAGAGGTCCATTTTGTAACCAACGATCTTTCCAAAAGCTGATTTTTCTGCCATCCCCAATTACCCATCCATACCCTTTCATGATAACCTCACGCAGACCCATCATGATGCTGCGCCATGTTGAGGACCATGTCCCCTTCGTACTCAGCCATGACAGATCACCAATCTCACCAACTCTGTATTTACTTCGAACAACCCTCGCCCACAGACTGTTCGTTTCATTCAACATTCGCCATCCCATTTTCGCAATCATAGCTTTATTCATGTCTTGTGTTCACCTTATGCCTAGCCCACCTTCCCGCTTAGGTAAGCAAATCTTATCCCAGGCCACAAGATGTTGCTTCCGCTTTCCATCCAAATCACCCCAGATAAAAGATCTAGACATAGTATCTAACCGATTGATCGTGTGAGCAGGGAGCTGTATCGAGCTCATATGATACACGGGAATGGAAGAGAGAACAGCTTTGGTGAGTGTCACTCTGCCAGCAAAGCTAAGCATACGGCCCTTCCACCCAGAGAGCCGTGAGGCAACTCTCTCCACAACCTCACCATACGTATCCTTATTAATACGCTTGTGTAATATGGGCATGCCCAAGTATTTGCCCAGGTTAACAATCGAGGCTATTCCGCTTTCATCACTGATTACTTTGCCTAAATCCCGAGAAACATTAGCAGAGAAAAATATTTTGGATTTCTCTAAACTAACTTTCTGACCAGAAGAAACGCAAAACCTCTCCAGAACTCGACGAACCACTCGTATCTGTGCGACGGATGCTTCCGCAAAGAGAATCAAGTCATCCGCAAAACACATATGAGACAGCTTGGGACCCCCTCGGGAAAGACTAATTGGTTTCCACTTCTTCTCCTGAACTTCCGCTTCAATCAAGTGGCATAATCTTTCCATACACAGAACAAATAGGTATGGAGATAAGGGATCTCCTTGCCTCAGTCCCCTCGAAGGTGTGAAAGACTCAGTTTTCTCTCCATTCCAAAGAAGACTCATGGATGGTCCAGAAACACATTTCATGATCCAATCCACCCAAACATCCGATAACCCAGCTGCACAAAGCGTATCCCTCAGAAAATCCCATCTGATTCTGTCATACACTTTCTCAAGATCCAGTTTCAACAACATCCATCCTCTAGAACCTTTTTTTCGTCGCATGGAATGGACAGCTTCTTGAACAATAACAACATTGTCTGTGCTTAATCTGCCCGGTATAAAGCTTGATTGGGTCGGCCCAACCAGCGTATTCATCACTCCTTTCAGTCTGCCGACCATCGTTTTTGTGATGATTTTGAATATCACGTTGCATAGGCTGATAGGGCGGAGTTGAGTTACTCTTTCTGGTCTCTCAACCTTTGGAATCAACACCAACAGCACATCGTTCAGCGATGCCGGCAAAACACCAGTTTGGAAAAAATCAAGAGCTAGTCGCCGTACTGATTCCCCGACTGTATCCCAACAACGCTGGTAGAAAATGGGTTGAAACCCATCAGGACCTGGTGCCTTAAATGGACCCATTTTCCGTAACGCATTCTCCACATCCCCCACTGCGAAAGGTCTATTGAGTTCCATCTGCTCTGCTTGTGAGAGTTGGGCAAAGACTCGAGGTGATAATGCAGGAACGATATCGTCTACATCATTAAGAGAGTAGAGTCGTCTGAAATACTCGATCGTGAACCTCTCCAGTTCTGGGGCATCTGAAATCCATCTATCCTCTTCATCGTTCAACATATCAATTCTATTTCTCCTTCTTCTGATAATAGTTGATGTGTGAAAGAATTTTGTATTTCTGTCTCCGTGGACAATCCACTTTTCCCGTGATTTTTGGAACCAGATTAGCTCTTCTTGCTCAAGAACAACCTCAAACTCCTTAAGCAGCTCTTCTTCTTGCCGTAAAAAATCATCTGTCCGATTTTGATCAATCAGTTCTTGTACAGATCTAATATCTCTTACCAGCTTATCTTTGCGAGCTTGGACCTCCCCGAAGACCTCTTTATTCCAACGCTTGAGAATGTCCGTTAGATTTGAGAGCGCTTCCTGAGTACCTATGTTGCTATTCCAGGACGACCGAAGCAAATCCTTGAACCCCTGATGTTCCAACCAGGCTGTTTCAAACCGAAAAGGACGGCGTCTTGTATTGCCCCTCATCCCCGGCGACAATTGTACATACAGAGGAGCATGGTCAGATGCAAGAAATGGCAAATGTGTTACTGTAGCTTCTAGCCATTTCAAACGAGCTTCAGCACAGCAGAGGACTCTATCTAATCTTTTCGCTACAAAGAACCTCTCTTCTCTTCCCCGCTTCCACGTAAACCTGTTCCCTCGAAAGCCCATGTCTATCAGCGAAGTATCATTTATCCAGTTACCAAACTCCAATGAATCATGCGACAAACGGCCATTTCTCCCCGATCTCTCATCAAGTCGAACAATAGAATTAAAGTCACCTCCAATTAGAACAGGCCCAGTGAAATTCTGGATTAAGGTTCGCAATTGAGTCCATAGATCTCTGCGACGAGCTGGTGTTGGAGCGGCATATACCACCACGACGTTCAATATATCTGCTCCATTAACCACTTTAACACAGATAAATTGATCCGATGAATCAACTACCTTCACTTCCCCAAGACCATCACGCCAGTGTAGCCACAACCCGCCACTCTGACCAACTGCGTCCACTTTAAAATAATTTCCAAATCCCAAACCACGACAAATTCTACTAGCTCTGTCACCTCCTGCGTGTGTCTCAAACACTGCCAATATATCTGTAGTATACTTCTTCAACAAATATCGGATTGATCTTCTGAAGTTGGGTTTGTTCGCCCCCCGGCAATTCCAAAATAAGAGATTCATCATTCTTAATAAATAATAGACAGGAACAGCCGGGGCGAACCATTATTCAGACAGATCAGTGGAATCAACCACCACTATCTCCATACTCGAATTCGCTTCCAAAGTAGTAGTCGAATTCTCCGTCTCCATAGGAGCATCTGTAACCGGGATGGGCTTATTCGGTGGGGATTTAGTGGAGAGGACTGTCGCGTCACTCTTCGTGATATAAACACTCCCCGTTCTACTTTGAGTTTCCTTCTCCACACGAAGTCTCTTCCCATTCGTCGAACGCTCAAATTCCCCCCTTATTGGGCCAAATATCAAACCTTTCGCAGGCCCAATAGCTTTATGATTGGGCTTCAAAGGATTATTGCCAGCTCCTTTTGGTGTACTATATTTCCTCTCTTTCCCTTTGTTTCGTGAGCTCCTTTTGGTGTACTATATTTCCTCTCTTTCCCTTTGTTTCGTGAGCCACTAATATCAGATGCTCCAGTTGACCCAAAAACAACTCTGGCTGCGTGTTTCGCGCCCTGAATATTCAAATTCTGATTCTCCGGATTCTCGTTTTCCTTATTCCCCTCTTTTCGGATCTCCTCCCTACCATTAGGGAATTCAATATTTTCCTCAGGATTTTCCTCAAGACTTCCAAAACTGTTAGATACTGCAACCTTCTCAGAGATTACGATACCTCCTGGATTCGATACACGCCGCAAATCACGGGATTTACTACCCCCACTACCTCCACCATTACTCGCCGGTGTACCCTCCCTACTGCGGCGGTTCTCCGTCGATCTCCCACCTTTCCGGGCTGGAATAAACTCCATTTCCGTTGGTGACCCCGCATCCAATTCCTGAGCTCCTACCACCATTGGAACTGTCTCAGGTGTCTGTGAAGTCGCACCCATGGGCTTCTCCCGAGGTGGGGCTCTGGGACAGGCATGAGCTAGGTGACCGTAGACTCCACACAAGGAACAGATGGTATTGAGTCCTTCGTACGAAACAACATACCTTTCTCCATTGATTAAGATTGTCCCTTTTAGGGGTTTCTTCAAATTTACCTCGACACACACCCTAGCAAATCGAGCTCGTTCGACATTCAACGTCGCCAGATCCACTCTCACCGGATTCCCCAATCCTTTAGCAATACCCATGATAATCGATCTGTGATAGAAGTTCACTGGGATATGTGCTAACCGGATCCAGACTGGAGTCGTCTCAATCTCATCTTTTAGAGGATCGAACGCCGGAGACCATGCTTGCGACAGTAAATAACTGCCAAAGACCCTCCACGGTCCCCCAGAGAGTACCGTCAAATATTCATCCTCTCTCTCAAAACGGATCATGAAAAACTGACGGGGGAGATCCATAACATGCATGGCTCCACTCGGTTTCCACAACTCTTTGAGCTTACGGGTCAAAGTCACAATAGGTATGCTTCGACCTAACACTTTGACGATCATACAGTGCTTCCAGAGTCCGTTCATCGCCTCCAATACATCTTCGCCAATCGTAATCACAGGTTCACCCTCATCTCCATCTGGAAACTCCAACGATACCCTTGCTGCCACAAACTCATCATCTAAAACATCTTCCGGTACCTCCATGCCCCCTAACACTACTGCCCTTGACCTTCTGTGCCCATGAGCCCGGCATATCCGGTGGTCTTCCCCTCACCCCGACGTCTTCCATAGTTTCATCCTGCCCACATCTCTCATTCGCCTCCAAGTCGCCCTGCGCTCTCTCTCGTTCCATCTATTTCTCATTATGGAAAACAAATTATGCATCAAGATTTGACTATATATAAATAATTTTAATATTATATTTCTTAATATATAAATATATATAGATATATTTCGTAAATTTTAATATATATTTTTAATTTAGAAATGAATATTTGATACATAACATATTAAACTAACAGATTAACTTATTTTATTTTTATAAATGTGAAACTGCATTCATATCATATTAGAAATTAGATTGATATATTTTCAGTTTAATATAAGTAAAATATTAAAAGCTATTCAAAATTTATATTAATCGATTATATAATTAACGGGTTCAGATTAATATTTGTTTCAGTTGAACGGGTTAAGATTATAACATAATCTAAAATAAATATCTTTCATATCTTTCATTTTCTTCAAAATTTTTTTAAAAAATAATATTAATTGTGAAAATACTAAAATAAATATTCATCTATAAAACTAAAAATGGAAATCCTATAATATATATATATATATATTTCATAAGTATGGTTAAATTATTAAATCAAGTGGTAAATGTAAATAAAATAACTTAGTACACAAATTATTTAAATTTAGAATTAGATAAAAAACTTTTAGTTTAATAAATTTTAAATATTATAAATTATTCAATATTTAAGTTATTTGATAATCTGATGGACAGGTTGAAATTGATATTTTTATAAAATAATTTTTATTGCACGGTTAATTATCAAACATGCAAAGTTTTATACCACTATAAAATGAGTTAAATAACGAAAAACAAAATTGAAATATTGTTCGCTAACAGGATAAAATATAGAAAATATGATACATCGATAGTAGAAAAAACTGTTAACACATCTAAAAAGCTTCAAATAGATAAATATATTATTATATATAAATAAATAAAAATATTAAGCAAATTACAAATTAAAAGTATAGATTTTCTTTAAAAGCGCGGGCCAAAATTTAAGATGAAAAATATATTCTAATTTAGTAGGTTTGCCATTTGGATTAATGAGAATGAAACAATTTTGGGTTTACTTCGGCCCATATCTCTAAAAATAGTCTGGTTTAGTTGTCTATAAGCTCAAATGGTGATGTACAATTATATAACCTCTACATACATTTATATAAGTATAATGTTTTATATGTTGAATAATGTGTAAAAATGTCTATTACTTTCTAATAATTGCTATATTTTTTAAAAAAAAAATTACAAAACATTATGATTGATATATTCCATAAAATATGAAGATATTATTTTGAAATAAGAATAATGTTTTTAAAAATCCAATATCTTAACAAATATAAATATTAAGCTAAACATTTTCATAAATTTTTGTATGTAATTATTAAGTTTGATATTATACAATTTACTTCCACATATCTTTTAATTAAATTTCCACTTATATTTTAATTATATTGATTCTTTATTTTTTTGCTCTTTATCTACTTCTTTTTGTTTACGATTACTTTATTTCTCTAAATTTCTAATCAAGTCAAAAAAAATTCAGAAAATAATTTCACCACAACTTTAAAGTATTGTGTTCAAACTTATTTGCAATGTTATTATTTTTTTCTAATAAGTTTATAAATTATAATTATCTTCAAAAATTATAAATTCATAAATTGATGTATTTAAATGAAAATTTTAAAATCATATCCCGCGCGCTCACAGTTCGACAAAATAATTTATGAATTCACACCACAACTTTAAAATATAGTTTTATTTTTTTATAAATTTATTAATATCAAAAGAATTTATAAATAAAATAAATGTATGTTTTTAATTGTAAAATTATTAATTATATTCCGCGCGCCGACGCACAGGTCCGGGTCTAGTAAAGAAGTACGTGCTTTATGTTTCATTTAAATATAAAATACAACTCATAATTATTAGGGTGAAATTGCTAAAATATATGGTTGATATTTATATGAAAAAATGACTGATGACGAAATCGTAATTAGGAGAAATGTGATTTCATGTGTGATTCTAACAAAAAAACTGATATAACATAATATAGAGGTTTTTTTTTTTTTGACAACCATAATATATTAAAGGCTCAAGCAAACAGCCCAAGCAAAGTACAGTGTTTGATAATCTACTTCACAATACAACAAAGATAAAATTAAGCCCAATCAATTAGATCCACTCTACTGATCTAATGACATTTCACGTTGCCACGTGCATACACGCGAAGGAAGTAGAAGCTTCACGACTCCGATCAACAATCCTTATGCAATCTTCGCCGGAAGATGAATCAAACACTGCTTGAGAGTTTCTTTTTTTCATCGCCGATGCATAAAATGATTCCTACCGCCAACGATCTAGTTTTGATCACTCCTCTCAGCTTCGCTCCCTAAAAGGGAGAACTGTCTTCCATGGCATTCAAGGCCTATGACAGAGAAGATAAACTTCAAACAAAGTAAGAACCAAGTGAATCAATTTCAATCACCGCAACAGGAAAACAATCTACACACTCGGGATCAAACTTAACACAAAAAGGAAACAAACTAAAACCAAACTTAACAAAACAAGATAAAGCCGAAGATTTCGGAATTTACAACCGGACAAGCCGGACAAAAAACCGCCGTCGGAATCGACGGACGGTAGGAAGAAGAAAACAACGCTGAGAAAAAACTAGATCTGGGTTTTTAGAGAGAGAAATGAACAGTGGGAAAGAGAGAAGTTTCCTTCGATTTTTATATATTCTGTTTAATATAGAGGGTTATTTAGCACACACGTGTCTACAAAATCACTTCCTTTGTTTACAAATCTCTCACTGCATCATTTGCATTTCACTCTCTCCTATATAGTCAGCATACACGATAGTTATAACTTATGACACCATGTATTATATACAGTTGAAAGCACTAAAAAAAACAGTCGAAAGCGCATAACTTTTACATCTAAAACATTCAAAAACAGTAATGGTTTTTTAAGTACAAAGAAAAAAGAAACGGTTTCTAAGTAGAATCAGTAGTGGAGGCCTGGAGGGTATTGTAGTTAACTGGTACGTTAAAAAAAACAATAAAAGCAATATATCTAACCGGTAACAACCACCTATAAAGAAACTTAACAATATCTAGTACTACGAAATTAATATATCGTGTAAAATTGAAACAGTCTTGGGAGAAAACTAATGGTGTCTCCTATTCTCGAATCTGTTTGACTATTGAAGAGCAAACGAATCTGTACAAAGGGAAAAATAGAGAAATTGCAACAAATGGTCACCAATAAGAGAGAAATTAGGAGAATATAAAAACTAAATATGAGACGTTACTATTCATACAGAAAAGACGACACAACCCCTATTGTCACTCTAAGAAGTTGTAGTCTCATTCTTCGGATCCTGCACTGAAATACTGTTTTGATCAGAAAGAATTGTCTCTCATTTAATAAACTTAATAAGTATGATCGATGGTCTGTAACGAAGTTATTATACATCCTTAGATTGTTAACTATGTTGCACGACACGTTATTGTTAACCGTTATATTTCGATAATAGTGTTATCCCCCTAACATGTTGGTCACTGAATAATGAGATGATGTATATATTATGTTTACACACTCAGTAACCGCATTTTGTAAACGGTAACATATACGGTAACACCGTTACACATTTAATAATGAGAATCCAAGAACCGAGTTAACTCGTAAAGTTGTTGCATCGATGTTGCAGATCATGTTCGCATGATTAATATGTTGAATTCCCTGTTATTTGTTATGATATTGTGCTAACACTTATGTGTTAACTCGGTTATCATAGCATAAATAATTTATATTAACATAATTGCTAACATTTATACCGAGCTAACAATGATAGCTTGTTAACAATGATAGTGTGCTAACATCTATGTGTTACTTATGTTATATAAAATGTTAGTAATGTAACATCGATAACGAGTTAACAATGATAGCATGCTAACAAAGATAACGTGATAACTCTATGTGTTAACTCGGTTATCATATTATACATAATTTACGTTAACATAGATAATATGTTACTTATGTTATATAAATTGTTAGCATGATATCTTCTCTTCTTCTCTCTTTATCTCCTCTCCCCTTCTGTGTTTTTTTCTTCTCTCCCTCAATGTTATATAGAATGTTATCATGCTAACATTTATACGAGCTAACAATGATAGCTTGTTAACAATGATAGTGTGCTAACATCTATGTGTTACTTATGTTATATAAAATGTTAGTAATGTAACATCGATAACGAGTTAACAATGATAGCATGCTAACAAAGATAACGTGATAACTCTATGTGTTAACTCGGTTATCATATTATACATAATTTACGTTAACATAGATAATATGTTACTTATGTTATATAAATTGTTAGCATGATATCTTCTTCTTCTCTCTTTATCTCCTCTCCCCTTCTGTGTTTTTTTCTTCTCTCCCTCAATGTTATATAGAATGTTATCATGCTAACATTTATACCGAGCTAACAATGATAGCTTGTTAACAATGATAGTGTGCTAACATCTATGTGTTACTTATGTTATATAAAATGTTAGTAATGTAACATCGATAACGAGTTAACAATGATAGCATGCTAACAAAGATAACGTGATAACTCTATGTGTTAACTCGGTTATCATATTATACATAATTTACGTTAACATAGATAATATGTTACTTATGTTATATAAATTGTTAGCATGATATCTTCTTCTTCTCTCTTTATCTCCTCTCCCCTTCTGTGTTTTTTTCTTCTCTCCCTCAATGTTATATAGAATGTTATCATGCTAACATTTATACCGAGCTAACAATGATAGCTTGTTAATAATGATAGTGTGCTAACATTTATGTGTTACTTATGTTATATAAAATGTTAGTAATGTGACATCGATAACGAGGTAACAATGATAGCATGCTAACAAAGATAACGTGATAATTCTATGTGTTAACTCGGTTATCATATTATACATAATTTACGTTAACATAGATAATATGTTACTTATGTTACATAAATTGTTAGCATGATATCTTCTTCTTCTTCTCTCTTTATCTCCTCTCCCGTTCTGTGTTTTCTTCTTCTCTCCCTCAAAGTTATATAGAATGTTATCATGCTAACATTTATATCGAGCTAACAATGATAGCTTGTTAACAATGATAGTATGCTAACATTTATGTATTACTTTGTTATATAAAATGTTAGTAATGTGACATTGATAACGAGGTAACAATGATAGCATGCTAACAAAGATAACGTGATAATTCTATGTGTTAACTCGGTTATCATATTATACATAATTTACGTTAACATAGATAATATGTTACTTATGTTACATAAATTGTTAGCATGATATCTTCTTCTTCTTCTCTCTTTATCTCCTCTCCCGTTTGTTGGGGACGGGTTTAGCACCCTCACCAAGGCCCAACAATATTTCACCTCGGCCCGTCATATATTAACCAACCGACTGGATAATATTCGTAATTAATAATCAATAATATTTATTATTGATTAATAAATATTATTATTCGAAGAGGAAGATTTCCTTATCTAAGAAAAGGAAGTTCGCCGCGCCGACCCGACATTCGCGGAAGATGACATTATCAGCTCGACAAGATAAGGAAAGAGAGCGGCAATAGCGGAAGTTTTCCTTATCTTAGAAGGGTTAGGTCGGTCTAACTTTCTTATATATAGGAGGGGTCCTCATTCGAGAGAAATATACGCTTTTCGCTTACAACTTAGAACTCTCTGCTCTTGATCTAGCATTCATCTCGGCTAGGTTAAAAGCATTGATTATTTGCTTGTAATTCAATCATCATCAATAAAAAGTCACTTCGGCAAATTCTGTGTTATTCTCTTAAGTTTTTCCCAAAACCTTGACCTAGGTGAGGTCCTAGTTCAACAATTAGCGCCGTCTGTGGGGAATACTTTTGAGAAAACTCAGTCACGATGGCCAACGATCCAAACAACGCCGCCATCAATCTCAACAACAATCCACAAATCGAAGCCGACGCCGCGCTCAACGCCGGCAACGCACAAGGAAATCCAGGTATCCCGTAGGACGCCGGTCCACACGACAACATCCCTCAAGTACAGGATCATGCCGATCCCAACGGCAACGGTCCCCCAAACCCTCAGGGTCATCAACTGCCGCCGCCACCTCCTCTTGACGGCGCGGCACACGAAGTCGATCCTTTAACTGCGATCCACGCTATGCTGGCTTCCCTCACCGAAAAAGTAACCAATATTGAAGCCAGACAAACCGCTTCTGAAGCCGGTGGAAACGTCACCGGCACCCCGGAGCAAAATCCTGCCAGAACCCCAGACAGGATAGATCCCATCATCCGAAACCTTTTCGGCTCAACTCCGACAGGAGAACTTCGCGGATCCAACAGAACAAGAATCCCTGCAACAACGACAGGAACACAGGAGTCTTCCGACAAGAATCCTGAGCTCGAGGATGTCATAAAGCGCCTCGAAGAGATGAACTCACAAATTCATCGCGCAACAAGCTCGGCACCAGAGCTCGATAGAGTGCTCAGACAAACGAGTAAAACTCCCTTTACCGAGGCGATAACAAGAATCCGACAGCGCTACCACGGCAAAATTCGGGAGGTACCAAGCTTTAAGGGAGAAGACGATCCACAGCGACACCTCGTAGCATTCACTATCGCCATGGGCCGCGCCGATCTGTCGCCCGAAACACGCGATGCAATCTTCTGCCAGCGCTTCGTCGAGACGCTCGGAGGAACAGCTCTCAACTGGTTCACTCGACTCACCCCGAATTCGATAGGAAGTTTCGAAGAATTATCGGCTGCTTTCCTGAAGCACTACTCGATGTTTATCGACAAACAGACGAATCTGACCGAGCTCTGGAACTGCGTTCAGAGCGACACCGAAAGCCTTCGCGCGTACGTAGAACGTTTCCGCAAAATCATCGCCAAAGTAGAATGCCCCGACGCCATCGCGCTCATCGCCTTACGGCAGGGGATGCGGGAGGACGAATCACTTTGGGAAGATCTCAAGAAGAAAGAACCGACTAGCCTAGAGGACGCCTTCCACCGAGCCACCACGTTCATCGAGCTCTGCGAAGAACGGGCTGCGCGAGCCAAAAAATCAGACCGAACAAAAACTGTTGCCGCTCCCAAGGAGAAACCGGCAACCAGCATACCAAAGGAACCTCGTCAGCACTACGACGAAAAGAGATCTTCCAGCTACCACGTCTCGGACAAACCGCCCGGTTGGAACAAATACATCCGCAAGGATGACGAGTCAACGAGTAAGGGCGACAAACCCTTCGACGGTTCCAAATTCTGCCCGTATCACAGAAGGACAGGACATGCGCTAAAAGATTGTGATCACTTCCACGACCACACTATCGAAGACTATCTATCCGGGAAACTCAAGCTCGACCCCCGCGATCGCACCGGCAACACCTCACGGGAACGCCGGAATACTTCTGGCAATGGCCGAGACCCGCGACAAGGTAACAAAGATCGACGACCTGACGAAGGAACAACGCAACCGCGACCCCGCGACGACAAAGACGTAAGTCCACCTGCGGCCCAAATCCAACGGATCAACATGATCATGGGAGGATTACAGAACTGCACCGACTCTGTCCGCTCCGTCCAGAAGCATGAGCGACGAGCTATCACCGCGTCAAAGTGGCAACATCCATCGGCGGACGAAGTTCCAATCACATTCACCGCGGCGGATACAACAGGAGTCAATATGCCGCACAATGACCCGCTAGTCGTCGAGCTTAAAATCCATAACCTCGACGTCGCGCGCATCCTCGTCGATACCGGAAGTTCCACGGATCTGATCTACAAGGAAACCCTCCATCGCATGGGTATTCGCAATGATCAAATCAAGCCAAAGACTAAGATACTTACTGGGTTCACAAGCGAATCCTCTTGGACCACCGGAACCATCAAACTGCCTGTCGAAGCAGGAGGCATCACCAAATGGGTCAAATTTGACGTCGTAGATCAGCCCGCAATCTACAACGCCATCGTTGGCACTCCTTGGCTGCATTCACTAAAGGCAGTCACATCAACGTACCATCAATGCCTCAAGTTCCCAAACAACGACGGCATCTTCACTCTTCGCGGAAATCAGCGTATCGCACGCTCTTGCTTCATCACCGAACAGAAGCTGCGCAAACCACACCCACCGTCTGCGCAGTCTTGCATGATCAACATGCCCGAGCTACTCGAAGTCCACGAAAGACCGAAGACTAACCTCGTTGTCCAAGTCAACATCGACAAAGACAATCCCGAGCGTTGCGTCGGCATCGGCTCCGACCTCCCCGATTCGTTCCGAACCGAGCTCGTTGAGTTTCTTTCGGAAAACAAAGCCACGTTCGCATGGTCTGCAGATGACATGCCCGGCATCGACCCTCGTATAATCAGCCACGAGCTCAACATCGACCCAATCTACAAGCCGATCAAGCAAAAACGACGAAAGCTCGGTCCCGAACGCGCCCAGGCCGTCAACGATGAGGTCGAAAAGTTGCTCAAAGCCGGATCTATCGCCGAGGTGAAGTATCCAGACTGGCTCGCCAACCCCGTGGTGGTCAAGAAAAAAAACGGCAAGTGGCGCATTTGCGTCGACTTCACCGACCTCAACAAGGCGTGTCCCAAAGACAGCTATCCGCTGCCACATATCGATCGCCTCGTCGAAGCAACCGCCGGAAACCAACTCCTGTCGTTCATGGACGCGTTCTCCGGGTACAACCAGATTTTCATGCATCCCGACGATCGTGAAAAGACGGCCTTCATCACCGACCGCGGCACTTATTGCTACAAAGTAATGCCCTTCGGGCTGAAGAATGCCGGCGCAACATATCAACGGCTGATGAACCGAATGTTCGAACATCAGCTCGGAAAAACCATGGAGGTATACATTGACGACATGCTCGTCAAATCAGCAGTCGCCGAGGATCACATCAAAGACTTGGATCAATGCTTCCGCATCCTCAACTCGTATTCGATGAAACTCAACCCGGTCAAGTGCACATTCGCGGTCACTTCCGGAGAGTTCCTTGGCTACCTCGTCACCGAACGCGGGATCGAGGCTAACCCCAAGCAAATCAGCGCAATCCTGGAGCTCCCTTCCCCAAAAACAACCCGAGAGGTCCAACGTCTCACCGGACGGATCGCCGCGCTCAATCGATTCATCGCACGGTCAACCGACAAATGCTTGCCGTTCTATCAACTTCTCCGCGGCAACAAACGCTTTCAGTGGGACGAAAAATGCGAGGACGCGTTTCAGCAGCTCAAAGCGTACCTGTCAACTCCGCCGATTCTCGCCAAGCCAGAAGAAGGAGAAACGCTATACCTTTACATCGCCATCTCGACCTCGGCAGTCAGCAGCGTGCTTGTACGAGAAGACCGCGGCGATCAACGCCCAATCTTTTACGTCAGCAAAACACTCGACGGCGCGGAGACTCGCTATCCCACCCTCGAAAAGTTGGCCCTCGCCGTCGTGGTCTCGGCCCGGAAGTTACGACCTTACTTCCAATCCCACACCATCCACGTCCTAAGTAACCAACCACTTCGCACCATTCTCCATAGCCCAAGCCAGTCGGGGCGGCTTGCACGATGGGCAGTGGAACTTTCGGAGTACGACATCGAGTACAAGAGCAGAGTCAGCGCCAAGGCCCAAGTTCTGGCTGACTTCCTCATCGAATTACCCGCCGAGCTCGTCGACGACACGACCAAGCCCAAACCTAAATGGATCCTCCACGTAGACGGATCATCACGTCGTCAAGGCTCTGGCGTCGGCATCAAACTCGAGTCGCCAACGGGGGAAACTCTCGAACAATCCTTCCGCCTTGAGTTCGCAGCCTCTAACAACGAGGCCGAGTACGAAGCACTCATTGCCGGACTACGCCTCGCCAAAGGCATCGGCGCAACCAACATCCACGCCTATTGCGACTCTCAGCTCGTCGCTAACCAATTTAACGGCGAATACGAAGCACGCAACGACCGTATGGGTGCCTACCTCCGACTCGTCAAAGAACTCGCCGCGGAGTTTGAGTCCTTCGAACTCACCAAAATCCCTCGCGCTGAAAACACAACCGCCGATGCGCTGGCAACAATCGGCTCAAACAAAGACGATGATTTTCGGCGACAGATACCAATCGCAAGCATCCCAACACCAAGCATCGAATTACAAAAAGGACTTTGCGCATCCATCCGTGAGGACCATAACGACGCCGACGAAACCGACGACGACGAGATCGGGACGCACTCCAATGTTGACATCAGTAAGGAGACCGGCGCGAAGCCCGACTGGAGAACCGAAATCATCCAGTATATCACAAATGGCGACGCACCAACCGAACGATGGGCGGCCCGACGTCTCAAAGCCCGCGCCGCGCATTACACAGTCATCAATGGCGAACTCCTCCGACGGACCGCAGCCGGCGCACTTCTCACTTGCATCGACGGCATGCAAATTCGGTTCGTTCTGGAAGAAACTCACGAAGGCGCAGGCGGCAATCACTCAGGCGGACGCGCTCTCGCACTCAAAGTCAAAAAGCACGGCTTCTTCTGGCCAACCATGATCGCAGACTGCGAACAATTTGCACTCAAGTGCGAAAAGTGCCAACGTCACGGGCCCGTCCTCCATACTCCATCAGAGCTCCTCACCACGTCCTGCCCTCCATACCCTTTCATGCGATGGGCCATGGACATCGTCGGTCCTTTACCAAACTCTCGGCAACGTCAGTTCGTGCTCATCATGACGGATTACTTCACAAAGTGGGTGGAGGCTAAGGCATACGCCTCGATAAAGGACCACGACGTCCAGATGTTCGTTTGGACACACATCATCTGCCGCCACGGTCTGCCTTACGAAATTGTCACAGACAACGGTTCCCAGTTCATCTCGAGCGTTTTCGAAGCTTTCTGCGCTAAATGGAGGATTCGCCTCAGCAAATCAACGCCTCGTTACCCTCAAGGTAACGGCCAGGCCGAAGCAACAAACAAGACCATCATCGACGGCCTCAAAAAACGTCTCGAATCAAAAAAGGGGCTCTGGGCAGACGAGCTCGATGGTGTCCTCTGGTCTCACAGAACAACTCCACGCCGCGCTACCGGGAAATCTCCATTCTCTTTGGTCTACGGCTGCGAAGCCTTGTCACCAGCCGAAGCCGCGGTACCAACACTCCGGCGACAACTGGCACCGCTACACCCAAACGTCAACTGTGCAATGTTACTCGATAACTTGGACACCTTGGAAGAAACGCGCGGACAAGCTCTTCTTAGAATGCAGAACTACCAGCATCAGGCGGCCCGCTACTATAACACGAAAGTACGGCCCCGGCACTTCGAAGAAGGCGACCTTGTTTTACGGAAAGTCTACGAAAACACGAAGGAGTATCGCGCCGGCAAGCTAGGAGCAAAATGGGAAGGCCCGTACATCGTCGGCAAGATCGTTAAGCCAGGAGTCTGCGAACTCGTGACCATGTCCGGCGACGCCGTGCCGCGCTCATGGAACGTAAACAACCTCAAGCGTTTCTACTACTAAGTCCATCTCTATGATGTGACCCGCGCCAAAAAAAAAAAAAAAAAAAAAAAAAAAAGAACGAGCTACGCTCTCTTGTAATCGAACTACGAATGGCTTGATCCCCTTTCGGGGTACGTAGGCAGCCTGTAAAAAGGTTCAGCTATACATCAATAAAAATATCTTCCTTTGAAGAAACGTCTCGTTACAAAACGTTTGCACCATTAACGGTCGCCTTTACTTCAGTTTCTCAGTAACTGTCAAAACTGTGCCGAGCTACACTCAAACGTAGGCGCTTCGCCTAATAGCTCTAAGCTATAGACCGTTGCATTTTCACTCTGATCAAGTGAATAATGGGTCAAGTAAAGCCGGGTCCATCGTCGCCCGCACCTCTCGAACTTATGGCTGACCCACGAAACCACGCCGGAGTTCAGTCTCGAGAGCGTATCTATACTTGTTTGAGACGCTCTGTCCGAAACAGACTTATCTTTCAAGGTGTAAGCCGAGCCAACGTAAGCCTTCGTCGTATGCGAGCAGTTGTTAGCCTCGCACCACGGATGTCGACTTACCTTGTTAAGTTCAAGGACCAAGTCTAATTCCGAATTGAACCGACTTTGAATAAGTTTTCGAGTATACTACTCAGCTCAGTCATTCCACTAGCACGGTAATCTAAATCATTCGGACTATTACTCGTGAAACGTCTAAGTTACTTGGAAATGCCGTACTTTCATTAACTTGAGAAAAATTAGCCTACGGCTTACAAGCACTACGATGCCGAGATCCACAAATCGGATCTCGGCAATACAAAAAAAACTATTACAGTAAATCTACTGGACCACGTCGGTCCCTTCCGCATCCTGCCCACGATCCCCAGCCGGATCCTCGGGCACATCTTCCGCCTCGTCATCTGTCTTCTCGCCTGGAAGACTAAGTTCATTCGTCGATCCGGACTGCGGACGAGACGTAGTCGCCGCGGCAGCTGTAGCGGCTGGCAAGTCCATTTCCCCTTCACCGAAAGTGATTTCTTCAATCGCCTCGGCAGCGTCGTCCCATGTCTTCTTCTTGGTCTCCAACGCCAAGATCATCTCATCCGGGATCAGCACGCCTCTTGCCTTAAGGGCTCGGGCAAAGGCCAGCGTACCTTCGGCCTCCGTGGACTTCGCCACTATCTCCTCGATCTCCGCTCTTTGCGCGACAAAGCGCTTCATCTTCTCTGTCAGCACGGCGTACTCGCCAACGACCTTGGCGCGTTCCTCGCTGACGCTTTTGTCTCTCGACTTCCGAAGCCTCGCACGTTCCCTTGACAGTTTCAAGCGGGTTTTCCTCTTGGCCTCCAGCGCGGCTGTTTTTGCCGCCTCGGCTTCTTCGAGCCTAGCCTTCAAAGACGAGGTCTCACTCGCCGCGACCGCGAGCTCGGCCTTCTCATTTGTGAGATCAGCGATCTCCAAAGAAAGCTTTTCGTTCGCCTCGGCAAAACGGTCCTTCTCTGCGCGAACTGCCATCAGTTCGTCTCCGAGGTCCCTCACATCTTTTTGAGACGCCTTCAAATCTCGGTCGTACTTACCAACCATGAAGGCGGCAGCGTTTAGCGATCTCACCGCGTCTCCCGCAAATGTTTCGAACAGATCGTAACGGGCCAGCTCCTGTGGGTTTTGAGGACGCGCCATCGGAATTGTCCTTGTACGCCACACCAGCTCGGCGCATCGGTCATTGTCTGCCGCGATCGGCTCCCGACCGTCATATTGAAAGGACCATTTGTAGGAACGTTTATCCTCGGCTTCGCCATCCTCATCAGGATTTTCGCTCACCTGTCGCTCCGACGTCGCGGCGGCGTTGTCATCGGGAGCTCCGTCGTTTCTGACGTCAGTATTAACTTCTCCCTGAACCACAGGTTCGTCTGGAGTTACCCCGGTGTCCTGTTCCACCGGCACGACGTGACCAACTTCGCCTTCTGCGGCGTCAGCCATCTCGGTCCCGGCTGGAGCCTCCTCCTCAGGAACTGCCTCGGCAGTTTTGGGAGGCTCTGTCTCTCGTCTCTTAGGAGACGACGTTGCTGCACATGGTCCGCTGGAAGTTTCACCAACAAGATTCGCCAGGTCCTGTGCCAGGCTGCTGAACTTTCGTTTACGGAGACCCATGCCCGATTCGTCGAGAGCGGCAAAACTTCGTAATCGTCTTTTGAGCGCTCGTTCCACTCTCTCTGCGGAAACGTCAGGCCAGGTCTGGTGACTTAGCCTGGAAAATGCGTCCCTGACGTGCTCAAAGCCTTCCGGCGTTGGGTCGAGGAAGCACGGTCTATCTGCAAAACGATAAATCGAGTCAGTCACCGCGGCGAGATAAAGAATTCAGTTATAAAATAATACCAATCGATTCGCTCCACCGCGTCCGAATCTCGATCCTCGGGTCAGCCACCGCGAATTCATTCTTCTTTACAAAGAAATAATGCTCTCTCCACGCGTGGATCTTGCTTTTGGTGGACGGACCGGTGATGATATTGAACTTCGGTCTGGCCTGGATGTAAAAACATCCCAATGATGACTCCGATGACGAAACCTTAAGCGACGTCATCTCTTCGAAGTAACGGCACGTCAGTGGGAGATCGTTCTCCGAGGCCAACATCATCATAGCGACCATATGGCGCATCGCGCCATGCGTCAGTTGCGTCGGCGCCATTCCCCGCCTGTCACAATACTCAAGCGGAAGACTTGGGATAGGAAATCTTAGGTGACAGTCTAAGAAGAACGACTCGTAGACGCAAAAGAACCCCGGCGGAGCATCCCAAGGTCTCTCGTCTGGCCCCGGCACCACGAACGTAACCTTCGAGCTCACACCACACGAGTACTTGAGACTAACGAGGCGCTCCTTGGTGGTCTTCGTGGAATAAACTTTCCATTTGTTTCCAGCTACTCTGTCAACAACGATCCCAGCCTTTTTAGCCTCCTTCGCGGCATTTTCTCGAGCAATTCTCTCGGCTCGGTGTGGCTCAAAGATGAGATCTTCCATCTCCAGGTCCGAATCTTCAGTGTGAAAGCTGGCCTCCTCGTTTGCGTCGGCACGAACGGATGTATCCACATTGGCCTCGTCATTCTCTGGATCCCTGTCCACGGGCTCAGCTCCGGAATCTCCCAAACGGCTCAAGTCTTCGTCAATTAGCCGAGGAATCTCGAATCGACTGCTCGGCTCGGCGCGTTCATTCGGCGCGTCATGATCACGTAACGGGTCCCTAGCCGCGGCATCGAGATTTCCTCAACTTGGACTCCTCGTCTCTGAATGGCCGCTCGGCTCGGTAACCCCTGCTGGGTATCTTTCGGCCCGGCAGAACCCAAAACCAAGATCCCTATCTTCTAGATCGTCCGCGTCGGGACGAAGTCCTCTCCACGAGGGAACGGAATCCAGCGAAGAACAGCTTGAAGGCATTTTCCAGATCTGATGAATTCGCGGTGGCGGAATGAAGAACACGGCGGAGCTATGAAGAACACGACGGAAAAGATAAACGAAAGATAGGAGAGAGAAGAGAGCTCTACCTTTTCGCGAAAATGAGGAAGTAGAAAAGTAAGGACGAACTCACGAGAATTCGGACTTATAAAGAAAAGTGGCGACGGTTTCGAGATCAATCATTTCGTTTTTTGACTTTTCGTCTCCGCCGTCCTCTTTTATCATCATTAGGGTTGAGATTCGTGCTTCGCGTCTCTCAACTCACGTCTTGTCGCCGCGAAACTCGCGCGATTTTTTTTTGCATGATTGACACGTGTCATCATCGCTCCAAACGAGGGAGCACGATAAAGAAGCCGCGTAACCCACTCGCCTGCCAAGAAGCGCCACGCGCTTCAAATAGGATAAGCACACTCGCATTAATTTCGTGCCTCGATTGGCATCGAATATTTCTTCATCCGAATATTCTTTCCGAAAAAGAATATTCTTTATTGAAATCACTTCAGAGTTTTAACTCTTTAAAACGTGACGAGGTGAAATCTCGACGAGCCACTTCTCTTCAAATTCGCCGAGCTCAACCGCGTCGCTCAACGAACTGAGGGGGGGCTTATTGTTGGGGACGGGTTTAGCACCCTCACCAAGGCCCAACAATATTTCACCTCGGCCCGTCATATATTAACCAACCGACTGGATAATATTCGTAATTAATAATCAATAATATTTATTATTGATTAATAAATATTATTATTCGAAAGAGGAAGATTTCCTTATCTAAGAAAAGGAAGTTCGCCGCGCCGACCCGACATTCGCGGAAGATGACATTATCAGCTCGACAAGATAAGGAAAGAGAGCGGCAATAGCGGAAGTTTTCCTTATCTTAGAAGGGTTAGGTCGGTCTAACTTTCTTATATATAGGAGGGGTCCTCATTCGAGAGAAATATACGCTTTTCGCTTACAACTTAGAACTCTCTGCTCTTGATCTAGCATTCATCTCGGCTAGGTTAAAAACATTGATTATTTGCTTGTAATTCAATCATCATCAATAAAAAGTCACTTCGGCAAATTCTGTGTTATTCTCTTAAGTTTTTCCCAAAACCTTGACCTAGGTGAGGTCCTAGTTCAACACCGTTCTGTGTTTTCTTCTTCTCTCCCTCCTTTCTCTTCTTTTTCTCCCTCTGTGTTTTTCTCTTCACTATCTTTCCCATCTCTTCTTCTTCTCTCTCCCCCGGTATTATTTTCTCTTTCCCTCTGATAGAGAGTAGGGGCAAAAACGTCTATGAAATACCAACTTTCTAATTTGTCAACATGCAATGCTACTCTCTCAATTAAAAACTTATTGGTGTATATTCACCAAACTCTCTCAAAAAGTTTCTCCAGTCACGGACGAGGTGCTTTGATTTTCCTTTCCAAAAATTATCTAATTTTCCACTATAATAATGACCGGTCGCGTGACGTCATAACGAAAGATATACTGTGATGTCATAAAAGACGTCATTTATATTACGTTAAAGCGGTATTCTCGTGGAGGAGCTTCAACGATAGCTCCATGAGCCGCCTCCTGCTCGCCTTGATGACCACTCAACGATCCTTTTTTTTTTTCCCTCAGACGCGACTGTTTAGGCGCGTGGGACATTATGCTCACTAATCCAAGTGTAGATATTTCGAGCGATCCCACCTATCCGAAGCCACGTGAGGTCCACGCGCCGTCCTTCGTTTCTTTTGTTTCCTTTTCTCCACAACCCCTCTTGTTTCGGTTCTCCTTCCCATTAATTTCCACTCTCCTTCCAAAAGCAAAAAAGAAAAAAAAAAAAAAAAAAAAACGAAAACAAGAAAATGTTGTTATATATATATGTAGGTAGAGATTAATTAAAAGGGACAAACAAAATAAACAAACTCATCTAGATTCTCTCACCGGAAAACAACATGGACTCATCATCATCGCCATCGACGTTTCTCGCCACCACAGGCTTAGACCAAGGAAAACCATCTCCGGTTTCGAGAACATCACCAAAGCAAAAGAAGAGGACGGCTTCGACTAGCAAATCCATCAAAGTGCGTTACATATCAAACCCCATGAGAGTCAAAACTTGTGCTTCCAAGTTTAGAGAGCTCGTACAAGAGCTCACTGGCCAAGACGCCGTCGATCTTCAACCGGAGCCCGTGTTTTCCCCCTCCCCTGTCTCCGACCACAGCCTCTCTCCGCCGCCGATGGAGAATCTTGAGCCACGTGTTCTTCAGCAGGAGCCGTTCGGTCATCGGGTGCCTGACTACTATGAGCCGTTGGATGGGGAAGAGATGTTTTTGCCTCATATGTCGGCAGGTTTTTCTGGGTTTTTCTCCAATGGGTTTTACAATGTGAATGACTTTGGGAGAATCGATTCTATGTGAAAACCTTCCTGAGTATTTAGGGTTTTTATCAAGTACATATATAAAAATTATGAAGTTGATTAATATATTTAGCAAAACTATATTTATACATGGATATACTATTAATTTAGTAAAGTTTGTGAAGCGAATTATAATAGTCAGGTCCATTTGAATGGATTTTTTTATATATCCTTTTGTACTCATTTCTTTTGATATGTTTGTTTTGCCTTTTCATCAAAACTTCGGTATGTACGAACTAATCATGTAGATTCTTTTATTTAAGTATGGAACTTCTGTGATCCATGATAAAGTTAAGAACTACATAACTCTCCATTAATCTTTTAAACTATAGACATCCACAAAATCATCTGTCGAGTACTATCTCAAACTCTCACATTCATTGTAACACAAGTCCTTCACTAATCCTTTGCTTAATTTCCATACTTTTTTTTCCCTTGAAACATACGAAAAACACTAAGAGATTGATTGTTTAGCCGCAAGCGTTTGTAAACACTCCATATATAGACGAATTATTACGCTTATACCGTTATACGTGTCAGAAGGTTCGCACATTCATATGGGATTATTATTACTGCTACAAAACGTTTTAAACTACTTATTAGTATTTGTGTTATGTGACGGTTGCGGGGGAATATTATAATTAAACAAGGGAACAAAAAAATTATAAGTGACAGTATAAAGCTCGACCGATTAAGTACTCTACATATTCTCAAGTCGTATACTAAAAACTAGTTAAAACTTTACAACCTTTCTGGGAGTTAAAGGATTCAAATCAAGGATCATGGATTGGAGGAAATTACTTAAAATGCGCTCTATGGCCTATCCGTTCATGCGGAAAGAGATCCATGGAGGTAAAGATACTTTTTTCTGGCATGATGAGTAGCTCCGTAAGGGAAAACTCCTTGCTATTACAGGTGATACTGGGCCTACCTATTTTGGAATTCCAAGGGATGCGAAGGTCTCTGATACTGTAAATGATGGTACTTGGAGAATTGGTACTCGTCGACTTCGAAGACATACTGATCTGGTTACCTGCATCGTCAACGAACCGGTTCCGTCTCTTGAAGTGGGCACATATATAACATTATGGCGATACTCAACAAACAATTATTTGGACATCTTCTCTGTTTCTAAAACTTGGGAGCAGATTCGAAGACCTAATGCGGAGGTTGACTGGTTTAAGATCTTTTGGTTTCCACAAGGTATTCCACGTTTCTCTTTCATTGCCTGGCTAGCTTGCGCTGAGGGATAGATTATCTACAGGGGGTAGAATGAGGAACTGGGGAATTGAGCAAGGCTGCTTACTTTGTGGTGAGCGGGACGAGAGCCGAAACCATCTATTTTTTGCTTGTCCTTACACATTTACTATATGGCACAAGCTGGCGGGACAATTACTTGGTCATAATGCAACTCCAGACTGGAATGACACTCTCCAACAACTCACTATCGGAAGGTTCTCTCCAATAGACAAAATACTGCTCCAGCTACTATTCCAGACAACAATTTACAATGTATGGCGCGAGAGAAACACACGACGTAACAATGGAAAGTGGACTCCAAAAGAACAACTATCAAGAACTATAGACAGAATTATGAGAAACCACATTCTCTCTCTCAACTACAAGTACCCACACAAACTGGAACCTCTTTTGGGTAGATGGTTCTACGTTATTGGCCTCTAAAATCTCGATCTTTTTATTGTTTTTCTATTTAAAGTTCTGAATGGCTAATGCCAAATTCTGTAAATGAACAAACACTCTCATTTTCAATAAATTTTACATTCCATCAAATAAAAAAAAACTTTACAACCTTTTAAGTTATTAAGATAATGAATAATTTGATCTGTATTCCAGTTACATAAATATTGATTCTGCTAATTTTACATCGAAAGTTACATACAACCCTCAAACAGTTAGGCAATTACCACATTTGCATCTGGTTGTTACACTAGAAAATAAGTACACTGTTTCAAGTGTACTTATTTTCTAATTCTTTGTGGTTTCAAGCAGTGGCGGAGCCAGACAAAAATTTCATAGAAGCATTGTAATTTTTTTTATCAATTAAATTATAGAATATTATGATAATCAATAAAATTATAAAGAATTTTAATATTTCATAGGGGGCAGTTGCCCCTCTTCCTCCCTCTCTCCCTTCGCCAGTGTGGCTCCCTCTCTCCCTTCGCCACAAATATTCGTTCCCACAAACAGCAAACACAAGCGCATTCATCTTATCCATGTATTTTGTATCCAACTACCAATAGAACCAGCTAAATTAAATATTGAACCCTTGAATAACACCCCACAATCTTCAAAGTTTGAGATAATCTTCTCTAATATAGTACCAAATTCACACACACAGACCCCTTCATCAGCAGATATTCCCACATCTACGGACATGGTAAGAACTGATACTAGGAACATCCCTAATAAAATTGCACGTCGTCCTTTCTATAAAAATAAACAAAATATATGGAAATAAAACTAGGATTGACATCTGAAGCATCAAATGGAAGTTCCAACTAACTACTCAATACGGTGAGAATGAGTTTAATATTATTCAACCATATTATATGCATTCCAAGAGAAATAAAGGACTATGGAGAGACCAAACGGATATATCATCTTCCAGGGAAGACAGTGTTTTAAGAAATGAATGAAAAATACAACAAAAATTCCATATAGGTTTATATAACAGCTTTCAATAATTTTGTAGAAGTGATTGTGTTCGCTCTTTTAGTGTCTTAAAATAACTGCATTATACAGACCAAGGATAAATTTACTGATCCGCAAACTGAGTTGGAGCGAACATAGGACATTTTAAAACATTTTACTCTTCATAAAGTTTTTTCTTGGACCACTAAAATATGCGATTGAGTAAGCATGAACACTAAGAAACTTAGAAATAATTTTTATAACTCACACAAGAATCAATATAGTTTGAGAAAAACCAATAATTTTATCTGTACTAGTGTTTTTCTCACGCTACGCTTGGGTTATTTTTATATATAAGTTTCTATTATATTTAGAAAAAGAACAATTTTATGAGTAATTAACCAATGTTTGTATTCTAATATTATCTTAATTTCAACATCTTCTCAATGATTAAACTACTCTTGTTAGATACTATGCTCTTTTAGCCTTAAAAATAGCATAATTGTATGGTAATCAAATATTAGTAACACTTCATAAAATAAATTATGATGAGCTATATAGTCCATATACATGGGCTGTTGTTCACAAATTTATTATTATTTAATATAAAATTATCATATTATGAAAGTGTTTGTAATATATATATCCAAAAACACTAAATATGTTCATCAAATATAAAAATAGATAAATGATAAATTGTTTTTGAGTCGGAGCTCTAAATGTTTTTAAATCCAAAAGATAAAGCGAAAATTTTATCTAATAATTTTTTTATTTTTATTTTAAAAAAGGTATTCATGTGACATGAACTATTGAAGATAAATATACAATATAGTTTTTGATGAAATATGTTTTAAGTAATCCTTTAATTTAAATATCACCAGTTGTTTTATAGCTAGTAAATTGAATTAATTTATTTTCTTATGTTTCTACAAATAACTTTTTTCTTTAAAGTTTTTTGGTTCATAGAGTTTTTGATGTCAAATTGAGCTAAAAGTTATGTGTAATATATTTCTTATTTTTCTTCATTGTAGTTGTGTTAGTTACTATAAATAGTAGCAAATATATGTTCCATGATAGAACCATAGATTACATTATTCAGTTTTTCTATATCTATATCATGTAGGTTATACACTTAACAATCTATTTTTACCAAAAATACTATTATTTCAACCAAAAATAAAACATAAGACTGTCATAAATTTTTATTTTTTTCAAATTCAAATATGTTTCATCATATAATTATTCTCCATCTATGTCTTACAAAATTTGAAACATTTTATTTATTGACTTATTAAATTTTTCAAAATGGTAGAAATAAAGAATACAAACGTTCAAATATCTTTGCTAAATTCTCGTTTACCATATGTTGTTTTTTCATCCATATAAACAAAGTTATTTGAGGATGAATGCGGCTAGGGCATTAGGCGACTCCTTTGGCGATTATCAGATCTGAAGCCTCTCCGACACGGCAACGAAGATCTGTGCTCTCTCAAGGTCTCTGATACAGGGAGGAAGACTACATACACTTCTCCTTGTCCTAATCCTTCATCCGGCTCGGTATTAGTTAAGTTTTTTACCTTTTTTCTAGCTTTTGGCTACGTTCTGTTTTCCCCTCCACTTACATCGACAGATCGGATAACTTTGCATCTGTATACTGTGCCCTACACCTCTCGTTCGCTTCGGTATCTGCAATCTCCCCTGTACTAGGGTGTTCCTTTTGCAGATCCGTATATCTTCGCTTACAGTTTCCCCCAATCTCCTCAATCTCCATGTCGAAAGCCATGAGTAAGGTTTCGGACTCAAGACTAAGGGGTGGATCATCAAAGAACGTACGCAGACGCCTCGAAGATGAAGAAGAGATCATTAGAATTCCTGCCTTCGACAACTCCGACCTGATTGAGAAACACGCGAGAACCCTTGTTGGACGTATGTTCCACCCAGAAAGCAGAAGCGTTGATGCTCTGCTCATCCAAATGCCAAGGCGACGGATCTGGGATGTTGAAGGGAGAGTCAGAGGCAAAAAACTGGACAATGGTAAATTCCAGTTTGATTTCGATAGAGAAGAAGACCTATTAAAAGTCCTGGACAAAAGACCTTGCCATTTTAACAAATGGAGTTTCTCTTTGGAGCGTTGGGAGCCAAATATCAGGGAAGACTTCCCCAACTCTATGATCTTTTGGGCGGTCATCTCAGGGATTCCTTCACACTACATGAAAGAACAAGTCTATAAGAGTATTGGGAAAGCTCTAGGACATGTTGTTACCGTCGATGTTGATCATGAAAGGGTCAAGGTCTCTGTTAATGCGGACAAACCTCTACATTTTGAGAGAAAAGTTGGATTTGAGAATGGAGATGTCATCAAGGTCAAAATCAAGTACGAAGATCTTTACAGATGGTGCTATTCGTGCAAAAAAATCTCTCACCTGGAGGGTACTTGTCCGGACCTCTCTGAAGAACAGAAAGAACAAAACAGGCTTCAGCGGTTAGAACAGAAAGCTCAGGAGGAGGCGATTAATCGGGAAATGTTCCCTGCTTTCCCTACCAACGATAATAACCAACCTCCTCCTCGACCAATATTGGGTCTGAATAAATCCCTATCGCCAAAGAGCCACGAGGTAGAAACGGGACAAAAGTCGTCCAATGGAGACTTGAGAAAGGAACTTCAAAACAAACGCGACTCCAAAGCAAAAGAAGTATGGAGAAGGATCGAAACTCTTTCTCCGGACAATCAAAACAACAGCAGGAACAACAGTATGAGCAGAACCAATCCCCGAGTGCGGGAGAGATTCCATCCTTATTCGGAACGTGAGAGAGAATCGCGAAGCCTATACTCTTCCCGACAGGTGAATCCCCCATACGAGAAGTCAAATGAGGCGTGGAGAGAGAAGAACACAGTTTACAAAGAAAGTCGTCGAGGCGTGGGAGGAGAAGACCTTCGCAGTCTTGGTTTTTCTCAACCGATTCATCGCAGAAGGTCCCCGGACTCTCAAAGAACCATTACGGAGCCATATATGGATCGTCAAGCTCAGAAGCGACAGTTTTATGATCGAGAGATCCGTCCCCAAAGAGGATACCGCCTATCGTCTCCTCGACGAGAGTGGAGACCCATCCGGCGTGAGGCCGAGCAACAAGGGACAAATGAAAAGACCAGTGAATCAGAGGAACAGAGGATCCGCAGATTAAAAGGAAAAGCTCCTGTAACAGAACTGTCAAGAACCTCGAAAGATGGGGCAAACCAAGCAACTTCTGCAACACCGAATTCTGGTAAGACCTCTGAATCGCGTCTTCTAGAACCTGGCGAAATAGTTCCTGAGCTTAGGAATGAAGGGAACCCGACCCTAGAGATAGAAAAAGTACCTGTAGACAACTTGATTGAGGAAAGGAAAAATTCTAGGGAGGAAGATACTGCTATGAACTGTGATCAGGTCCTAGATAAGGGAGTACGGGAACATGATACCTTAGTCAATGAGGAGGACTTGAATAATTATGAGGATCCCTTTGACGATCTCGATATAGATGAGGAATTGTTAGATAATGATGATCTGTTGGGAGAGGATTTGGAAGATGATCTACTTGCAGATGCAGAGAAAATCGAAGCACTTTCACAAATCCCAAGCAGCAAAAAATCTCAGACGATAGCAGAGGACACAGCAATGATCGCAAAGGACACAACAACTCAGAGCAAGGACCATGCGTCAACCCCGAAACCTGCGGCTCAAAGTGTTCCAGAACCAATCCCTCACGTGATAGAAAAGGTAAAGATGGCCACGGGGAATGCTGCATCCACAGGCACAAGTGGTAGGAGGAAGAGTTCTAGAAGCCCAGACATTAGGGGAGCAAAAGCATCTAAGATAATTCAGTCTTTAAGGGCTCGAGCTTCACCAAAAAAGAAGAGTTACAATCCTCCTGCAGCCTCGGCCTTTATTGGAGGAAAAGACCGTTTAAAAGTCCCCCGTAATGGGGTGTTCCCATCAGCTGTTAACAAAAAAAGTCAACCATACCAGGTTCGGTGGTGTCCCAGAAACCACCCAGTAAGGAGATATGAACGCGATAGCCTGGAATTGTCAAGGGGCCGGAGCCTACTTGACCAAGAAACATCTCCGGGAGTTACATCGTTATTTTTTTCCTAGCTTTCTTTTTCTTTCTGAAACAAAAAACAATTTTAATTTTCTGCAAGACTTTCAAGTTGAATTTGGTTATGATAAGCTGTTCACCGTGGAGCCGATTGGTCGAAGTGGTGGACTAGCGCTTTTTTATTCTTCGTCCTCGAATGTGCAGATTAATTTTTCTAATGATCGTATGATAGATATCGAGGCTACCATCGAAGGCCACAAAGTGTTTATTACCTTTGTGTATGGAGATCCGGTTGTTGCGAACCGCGAGAATGTATGGGAGAGACTTACTCGTATGAGTATAAATAGATCGGGAGCTTGGCTCATGGTTGGCGATTTTAATGAAATCACTAGTAATGCGGAGAAGAAGGGAGGACGTCGGAGGCCTGAGACGTCCTTTATCCCCTTTAAAACCATGCTAGCTAATTGTGGTATGATTGAATTTCCTAGTAAAGGGAATATTTTCTCATGGGCTGCGAGGAGGAGAGCAGGAAGAATTCAATGCCGTCTGGATAGAGCGGTTGGAAATGAAGATTGGCATCATATCTTTTCCCACACTGAGGTGGAGTACCTAATGAGATGGGGGTCAGACCATAGACCGGTACTAATGCGAATAAAGTCCAACGACACCAAGATTAGGAAGAGCTTTAAATTTGACAAGAGATGGCTTGGCAAGGATGGTTTTTTGGAGTCTATCAAAGAAGGATGGACAGACAAACCAAATCAGCTATCAAACTCCATTCACGACAAGATAGCAAACTGTCGAAAGACGATCTCGAAGTGGAAACGTCGAAACCCATCTAACAGCGCTAAGATGATTGAAGAGATCAAAAAACTTCTGGATCAAGTCCAAGATGATGATAATATATCGAGCGAAGAGGAACTACAAATGAAATGGGATCTGTGTGATGCATATAGGAATGAAGAACTCTATTGGAGACAAAAAAGCCGAATTAAGTGGCTCCGAGAAGGCGACCGAAATACGAGATTCTTCCATGCCTCCACAAAACAACGTCGAGCTCGAAACCGAATCATCAAACTAAGAAATCCACAGGATTTATGGGTGGAAACACCGGAAGGAATTGAAAGGGTTGCAACGGAATACTTCGATGAACTTTTCTCCTCGACAGTGCCAGGAGACGATGAAGAGGTTTTCCGGTTTATTACCGAATCTGTTACAACGGACATGAACCAAAAGCTGACAAGATTACCAACAGATACGGAGATCAAACAAGCAGCTTTTGATATTAAGCCGGATAAAGCGCCGGGGCCAGACGGGATGACAAGCTTATTCTACCAAAGATTTTGGTCTATTGTAGGCTCCGACATCACCAAAACGGTTAAGGAATTCTTCGACACAGGCGAGATTGATGGAAGACTAAACCAGACAAATATATGCCTAATCCCAAAGACGGAGAGACCAACGGATATGACGGAGTTCAGACCTATAAGTCTCTGTAATGTCAGCTATAAGATCATATCCAAGATCCTAGCTAAAAGAGTTAAAAAGATCCTGCCAAGTATTATATCAGAAACACAATCGGCCTTTGTGGCTAGGAGACTTATCACCGATAACGTCCTTGTTGCACAGGAAATTTTCCATGCGTTGAGACCAAATCCAAGCTGCAAATCCAAGTATATTGCTATCAAGACAGATATGAGCAAGGCTTATGATAGAGTGGAATGGTGTTTTCTTGAAAAGATGATGAGGAAAATGGGATTTGATAATAAATGGATCCATTGGATTATGCAATGCATATCATCGGTCTCATATCAAGTCCTCATAAACGGCGAGGCAAAAGGAAATATAAGCCCGGGAAGAGGTTTGCGTCAAGGAGACCCTTTGTCACCTTTCTTGTTTATTCTCTGCACAGAAGTTCTTATCTCGCAGATTAAGGCTGCGGAAAATGATCAACGTCTTACGGGAATTAAAGTCGCTAGAGCAAGCCCATCAGTTTCCAATCTCCTGTTTGCGGACGATAGCCTCTTCTTCTGCAAAGCAGAGGAGAGGCAATGTGCGGAGCTGATGAGGATTATCAACCTCTATGGGAAGGCCTCGAGACAACTTCTGAATAAAGCAAAGTCATCCATCCTTTTCGGCTCGAAAATCCCGGTGGCAAGAAAGATGGACCTAAAAAGAATTCTAGGAATCCCACAGGAAGGTGGAATGGGCAAGTATCTTGGTATTCCGGAGAAAATTAGTGGATCCAAGAAACAAGTCTTCTCCTATGTACAGGATAGACTAATTAGCAGGACGAATCTCTGGTCGGCGAAAAAACTTTCTAAAGGAGGAAAGGAAGTTATGATAAAGGCAGTTGCCCAAGCTATCCCAACTTACGTCATGTCCTGTTTCCTCCTGCCCAAGAACATCACCGATAAACTGACCAGCGCTGTAGCAAGGTTTTGGTGGAGTACAAGAGATGATAGCCGAGGTATTCACTGGTATGCATGGAAGAAATTATGTACTTCGCTCGAAGAGGGCGGATTGGGATTTCGTGACTTCAGAGATTTCAATCTCGCTTTACTCGGGAAACAACTTTGGCGTTTGATGAAATATCCGGATTCACTCCTAGCGAGAGTATTGAAAGGCCGATACTACCGAAAGTCTAACCCAATGGAGACCGGCAAAGCGAACGCACCATCCTTTGGATGGAGAAGCATTATGGCGGCCCAAGAGATCTTAAGAAAAGGGATGCGAAGATCTATTGGTACAGGATCAGAAACAAGTGTTTGGTCAGATAATTGGATCCCCATTTCTCCCGCAAGACCTGCGCGGGATAATGGATGCGCGCGAGACCCAGAATTAAAGGTCCACCACCTTATAAACTACGAAACAAAGGAATGGAACATAGATCTCTTGCAGGCGTTTATACATCCGGACGATATTCCGCGTATTTTGAGCATTAGACCAAGTAGGAGAGAGCGTAGAGACAGTGTGTGCTGGGACATGACTACATCGGGCGTATATACAGTTCGATCCGGTTATAAGATTGCCGCGGAGATATCCAATGCAACCGGACTTCAACACATATTGGAACCCAGCATTACAAGTCTGAAAAAACAGGTTTGGAAGGTCAAGACCACAAGGAAAATAAAACATTTCCTCTGGCAAGCTCTGTCGGGTTGCGTAGCAACGACAAGTAAGCTAGCAGATAGACACTGTGGAACTGACAGAGGATGCCCACGATGCGGCGTAGAGGAAGAATCGATTAACCATGTGTTATTTGAATGCCCTCCCGCAATGCAATGTTGGGCTTTGTCTCCCATACCATCAATTCCGGGACTTTTCCCGTGTAGCTCGATATATTCTAACATGGATTTTTTGCTAGAGAAAGCAAGCGAAAACGGTTCTCAGCCAAACCCGATCCTTGCTTTTCCATGGCTGGTGTGGTACATTTGGAAGGCTCGGAATGAAAAGGTATTCAAAGGTACTGATGTGTCACCTTTGGATACTATAAAGTTAGCAGAGCACGAAGCAGAAACCTGGAAGATAGCACAAACGCTCGATGAGAGCACGGAAGATGCAGGGCATCAAGCGGAAGATAATGCACAGGCTCAGCTTCGACATCCACAACTAGAAGATGCGGGAAGCTTACGATGCCAAGTAGATGCATCTTGGGGAAAAGGAGCATCAACAGTTGGATTTGGTTTCGTCGTGTCTAAAGGAACGGATGTGACCCTGTTTGGCTTAGGAGCTAGAGCAAATACCAGGTCTCCCCTACACGCAGAGATGGAGGGCTTGATATGGGCGATGAAAACGATGCGAGATAGAGGAGAGCGAGATATAAAGTTTGAATCTGATTGTGCTCAATTAATACGGATCATTCAAGAGGATGAAGATTGGCCGTCGATTGCTACGGAACTAGAAGAGTTTCATGAAGTCCGACAATTCTTTACCAATGTCTCTTTCTCATACGTTCCACGGACGGAAAACTTTCGGGCAGATCTTCTGGCAAAAGCATCCAGGCACCGAGCCACACCATTCTTCCATGTTGACCGGCTGGTCCCGCAGTGGCTAGGAAACCCTCCTATCCTACTTGCGTCAGCTTAGTTTCGATATTGTTTACAAATCGATGTCAAAAAAAAAAACAAAGTTATTTGAGAGTGTTAATATTGAATGTTTAATGTTGCTGCTCTTTTCGCACATATCTTTTCGTTTATGTCTAGTGTTTGTGAGACATCTTGTGATACAAATTTATAGAATATACACTCAAATCAATCGAATAATATGTAGACTTTTTTGTTTATACTATAAATACATGTAGAATAGCAAGATTGTACAACCTATTTAAGAGTTATTCGGGTAAACTTAAGCTACATGTAGAATAATATGTAGACCTGAAATCTATCATCTCCAAAGCAAGGGCTTCGTTGGAGACGAATCTGCAAAACACTTTTAAAAAATCAACATCAAACCCAGAACGTTGCCCGAAGATCGGAGAGCATGGAAGAAGAAGATTACGAAATTTTGTACCTGTTCCGTAATCAATATATTGGCTCTTCTTCTCCTGTCGATTTCTCATCATCGTTATGCTCTGAGATCTGGATAGAGAAATGAGATGAGAACAGAAGAACATAACAGTTTTTCAGCTCTATTTCTTCAATCCTATATCAAAAGTTCTTAAGACATCATACCTGCATAAATCAGAAAAGAAATTAGATGAGAACCAAAGAAAATAAATCGAGAAATTTTTTGTTTAAGCTGAGATCTTCAAATGAAACCAATTTTTTTTTGAGAGAAAGTCGAGAAGGTTGAGATAGATTGGTGGGAGAAAGACAGATTTTGACATGAAAGTTTTTTTGCGAGAGAAGGAGAGTAAACGTTTCGGTTTCCAAAAAGTATTTGATTTATTTAGAGTTTCAGAATTTTTTTTTAATTTCACTTAGTAGGTGAATTTTTATTGGATGCTGATCTATGACGTGGCATTTATGCTCACGTGGATGCCTTCAGAAAACCGGAATTCAATCCCTTTTAATGTATAGTAGATTTCAAAAGCCAAAAGTATGGTCATAAGAGTTTTGATTGTGAATTTTAAACCATTTACATGGGACAATATTCCATTTGAATATATAGATAACTAGATCAAGCTTATCAAGCTTGTTGTGGAGGTACTCAGAGAAGTGGCAACACTTTACCCCTTGCAGCATGTTGTACGTTACCATCAGGTACCGTGGCCTACAGATCGTTGTCATGTTGTCGCCAGAGAAAATGATGTTTTTTCTTTTTTCAAAGCTAAACATAAATGATCTCTCAAAGTATGCCAAACAGTCTCAGAGGCATCCATATGAGCTTTTGCAAGTGGAAGGCAAGTTGAACTTGAGGAGGTGTATGCACACTCTCAGTTTCCAAATGGTGAGCAGATTTTAAACGATGCGGAACCAGGGATTTTAAAGCGGTACGGTTTTTATAGTTATAAAAATGTATAGATACATGGTATATGTAGAGATTTTTGTTACTGTTAAGTGCAGGTGCGGTGCAGTTCAACGTTACCATTCATAGTCTCAATCCTAGTGAAACCTAACGTGGGAGGTTATGAGGGAATTTTAAACCGAAGGAAAAATCGGGAGACGTGGGGCGTGGCAGCTCAAGATACCAAACAGTGGGAGAAAGGAGAGAAGTAACTTAAATGGATGGATGAGATTTTTGTATATTTTTTTATAAAAATCTGACACCAATTTTATTAATCATCGCGGATGGATCCAATCCAACCACATGACACCTTACCGGAGACTTTACCGCATTAATAATTTGTCTCTATATATATATTTTTTTGGCACAATTTGTCCCTATATATTCGCACACAAAAGCACTCAAAAAAAAAAACAAGACTAAAAGCTTCACCTTTTTCTTCTTTTTGTTGGTAACTAAAAAATGGCAATCATAACAAATCTCCTCGCCACAAGCAACGCCGTCAAATTGGATGGCGTCAGCATCTTCTCCTCTTTCCCCAGCAAACCTAACCACTTCTTGTCTTGTCGTTCGCCACAGTCGATGACACGCAGAGTCCAAACTTGTTGTTATCATGACACGTCATTGAAAGCTGTGACGTTGTTTACGATGCCTGAGACAGAACCAAGTAGTGCCACTGACGGAGTTGGAATCTTCCGTTTCTTAAAAGGGAAAACCTATCTCGTTACCGGTGCAACGGGTTTTCTTGGTAAAGGTAAGACAAGCCCTAAAACAGAGTTTTCTTCTTGTCCAAGAAAACTGATTTTCTGGTTTTGTTATTTTTTTTTGTTTTTGTTGCAGTGTTGATTGAGAAAATATTGAGGGCAAGTCCTGAGATTGCGAAGATCTTCCTTCTGATCAAATCCAAGGACCAAGAATCAGCCAACAAGAGACTCTATGATGAGGTTTCGTTTTACTCGTCTTTTTTTTCTCTTTCTTTTTCATTTCTCCAATTTTGTATGCATTTGTTTCGCACAGATCATAAGCTCGGATCTGTTCAAGCATTTGAAGCAAATGCACGGGAGCTCTTACGACGCTTTTATTAAAAGCAAGTTGATGCCAGTAATAGGAGACATTGGAGAAGACAATCTCGGGATCCAATCTGAAATAGCAGCCAAGATTAGTGGTGACATTGATGTCATTATAAACTGCGCAGGTCGCACGACATTTGACGACAGGTGTTTACTATATGTTTCTACTTCTTACTCTGTAATTTTTTTATTCTGTTCAATTTTCTTCTTCTTACAAACAAACAAGTTGCTTATATCCCAAGCAAACCACAGATACGACTTTGCTTTAAATGTCAACGTTCTCGGACCTGGTCGGCTCTTGAGCTTTGCCAAGGACTGCAAGAATCTGAAACTTTTTCTCCATTTTTCAACTGGTATGTGTTTATGTTTTGGCTAAAAAAAAGTTTTTCTTCTGTAAGAAAAGTTTCGAAAACTGTTTTTTTTTTCCCATTTGATTTTGTTATATAGCTTATGTGACTGGTAAGAAAGAGGGAACAATACTAGAGACTCCTCTCCGCATTGGAAAAAATATGACTTCTGACTTGAACATCAAATCCGAGTTGGAACTAGCTTCAGCTGCTGTAAGGAAGTTACATGGCAGTGAAGAAATCAAGAAGCTGAAAGAACTTGGGATCGAAAGGTGAGGATGAAGGAGAAAAATTACTCTTTGCACATTTTATTATGTATGAAAATCTGAAACAATATGCTTTTATCTTATAGAGCTCAACACTATGGCTGGGAAAACACTTACACGTTCACAAAAGCAATGGGTGAGACTGTAATCCAATCCATGCGAGAAGATGTTCCTGTAGTGATCATACGGCCTAGCATTATTGAAAGTTCTTACAAGGAGCCTTTCCCTGGCTGGATCCAAGGAATAAGGTTAAAGATTTTCTTTGTTAAAAATAAAGGGATTAAATCAGGTTTTTGGATTCATATTTTATTTTTGTTTTAAAACAAAAATTAAAAAATAAACACAGGATGAGTGATCCAATTATATTGGCCTATGGCAAAGGCCAGATTTCTGACTTCTGGGGAGATTCTCAATCTTTAATGGACATTATACCTGTTGATATGGTTGTGAACGCGACAATAGCAGCCATGGCAAAGCATGGTTGTGGTAATGTCCGAGAGCTCAAAGTGTACAATGTCACTTCAACATCTCATGCAAATCCCTTGCGACTTGGCGAGTTGATGGAATTCTCTCGTCAACACCTGTGTGACTCTCCGTTGAGAGAAACAACGAAAGACTTAGATCGTATGAAATTCCACAGTTCCTTAGAGGGTTTTATCTCCTCTGTATCCAACACAATAGCAAAACAAGAGATTGGAGAGATGAAGAATGGAGAAGGAGAAGCAGAGTCACATACCACGTTGAGCATGAAGGGAAAGAGGAAGCTAAAGTATTTTGAGTCCCTAGCAAGAATATATCAGCCTTACTTGTTTTTTCAAGCTCGGTAATAAACATCACTTGTGTTATTATTCTTGTTTTACTAAGCAAAAAATGCTATCAGATTACTGAATCTTCGTAGTCAATACCAGGTTAGACGACACCAATACAAGGAGTCTGATCGATGAGTTGTCAACGCAAGAGAAAAAGATGTTTGGGTTCGATGGCAGAGGCATTGACTGGGAGCATTACATTGTCAACATTCATCTTCCAGGTCTCAAAAGAGAACTCTTTCGCGGAAGATCCAGTTAAAAGAAAGTGATTTTAAGAGACAACTTTTAATAATCTTTTCTATCGCCTACCTATTTTGTATTCAACTTCCAATGATTAAAGGGGCTTGGGCTCACCTATCTTTGTGAATTTACTATTTATCAATCAAAGATTTATCAACATTTTATTCGAGGATGTGAATCATATCATGCACCTAAAATCCATACAAACTAAAAAGGTGAAGATATTTGGGTGTTACATTTCAAGTTCTTGTCCTTGTACAGGTAGAACAACAATAAAGATAGTTTGGTGTGCCTAAAGAAGGAACCGAACGAAACCCAAAATACTATAAAAATATATTTGGTCCACGAAGCTTTATCAACGAAATCGTTCCGGAGTTAGTAAGGGTGCTTTTTTAAAGATGTTGAGTTTTCTTTTTCAGACACTAGATTGGAGTCTGTGGTATGTAAATTAGTCGAGGCAACATAAATGTGTGTGTGTGTTTTAGCTGAATCATTTGTGTTTATTTTAGGTTAATAACGATTTTTGTTTTCTTTGGGAAAACAATATAATTCATTAATGACCGTTTTCCCGGTTTTTTTTTTTTCAGGCTGCAACTTGAAAATCTGTTACATATATTTGGGCTTGAGGTCATTCAGTCAAGCAAAAGGGCTTCGATTGGTTAATGACCCAAACCAAAGTGTCTGTAACTAAACCCTAAAACTTGGAGAAACTGAAGGTTTTTGCCTTCGTGGCGTGGCTCTCTATCTCTACTCTCCGGCGACGATCGCCGCCGGGGGTCTCTCTCTTTGTATTAATACTCACCGAAAGTCATATCCTTTTTCTTTCACTCCTGACGAATTTTCCAAAAAAAGATTCGGAGTAGATAGACGAAAGCTACAGATGCCTTCGAAGAAGAAGCAGCCGAGGACGCCATCACGGCTATCCAGTTCGGAACCGCCTGCCTCGCCACGAACTCCGGCGTCTTCAGCAACGAATCGAGATACAGATTATGTCAATGAAGAGGAACTCAGGCGCGGTATCGAAGAAGCTTCCGCTGCGTTTCCTTATCTTCTTGGAAAATCTGCCATCATCGGAAGAGTAGCCGATGTTGCATCCGACTCCATCAGAGGCTCTAAGATTTGGCTATCGGAAACTTCCATGGTCGCTGCTTCTCTCACTCCTGGCTCCACTGTATCGGTAAATTAAAGTTTTTTTATTCCAAATTAACATTCAAATGCTGCAGATTTTGGTTCCTTACTAGCTTTATGAAATGCTGACTTTGAAATTTTTTGGAAATTGGATTTCAATGATAGGTATCACTGGCTTGCCGAGAAAGTAGATTTTCGAACAGCTTCCCTCTCAGCTCGATAAAAGCTGAGTATGGAATTGAATGCGAGAGTAGCATTGCTGATGAACCAGGGAACTATTTTGTTCTTGCCACCGTTTTCTCTTCTTCAAAGGTCTCCAAGAATCTATCTTTTTAAAGTTCTGATCTTTTCCCTGTTTGGAATGGACATTGAATTCTAAACCCAACCTCTTACATTTCTTTGCAGGTTTTGAAAGATGCTGTTCGTATTTCAATGAATCTTCGCTATGGGCTTGGTTGCCCTGTTTCGGGCAGGACTGTCTTTGTTTATCCTGTTTGTAGACCTTCTTCGTTAAGTGATCAATTCAACTTTAATGGTGGGTCGCACGGAAATGGTGTCAACGATCTTTCTCTGCTTGCCTGCAAAGAGTTGTGTCTGGAGTTGACTCCCTTTAGGAATATGTCACAAGTAGAAAATGAATTTCTTTCTAAAGAGAAGCTTGCGCTTGAAAGTTCTCACGAGCAGAACGGGAATGGGAACTCGACCCCTAAGACACCATCGAACGCGCAAAAGCTTAGCTCTCCGGCTTCATCAATCATAGGGGACCCTGTTTTGAAAACCAAGCAGCAATTTCCATCTGAAAGTTTGTTTGATCTACAAGAGGTCTTGAGCAATGAAAGTTCGAAGAAACTTTTGCAGATTTGTGCAGCGTCGTGGTTATACCCTTGTAGCCTGCTATATGGGAATTTTGTTGCTGTACCAATTCTCTCGGAAACCTGTGTTTTCTGTGTCAAGAGGGGTAATAAAAAGCCATCTGATATCTCCAACAGAAATCATGCTTTTATGATAAATCGGGAAACTAAAGTATACCTCCATCATACACTGGGCTTAGCATCTAAAATTCGAGAGGGAGAATCTGTGCAAGGTCTGCAGTTTGATGAAGACGATGGAGGAGAAAATGTGGGATGTGATATCTCAAAGCTAGGTGGTCTTTCTAAGGAATATGCAATTTTAAGGGACATAATTGTTTCCTCGTCCACAAAGAATTCCTTATCAAGGTATGTATTGTAGTTATTTGAGCAGATTGACTTTTATTTCACCACTGCACATATTTTAGGCGACTCTCTATATAACCAAATCCTTGCTCTTCTGAAAATGTACATGGAAAGTGATAAAATATTCTTTGAGTGTGGTCCACTTAAGTTTTCTCTGTCGTGCTCGTTTATCTGTTTGTTGAACGCACTGGGAAGGTTGAGAATATTGTCTACCCAGTAAAATGGGTATTTGTACACTTTTTCCTGATGAAAGCTGCTGGTGTTCTGCTGATTTGTATATTTTGCTAGTTATAAGGACATCGTTATGTATCAAGGTTTGGTCCATCTGATTGTTAGTTTTTGTGGATATTGCTGCCTTTTTAGACTTTTGCTTTACTTTTGGTATATTCATGTGTTTATAACTGGCATGATCATTTTAGTCTTGGTTTGCGACCTACAAAGGGAGTGCTTATTCACGGACCTCCAGGCACAGGAAAGACATCTTTGGCTCGGTCATTTGCCCATGATTCTGGTGTCAACTTTTTCTCTGTGAATGGAGCTGAGATTATAAGGCAGTATGTGGGCGAAAGCGAGAAAGCTCTTGAAGAGGTTTTCAGATCTGCTAGCAATGCTGCACCTGCCGTGGTTAGAGTTTGCACCTTCTTCTTTAGTATACACCTGAGTTCATTCAGAAATTTTGATATCACAACAATTGATATCTTAGTTTATCAAGTTAGTTGCTTGAGATGTGAGTAATTTGTTTCTTGTAAAGGTGTTCATTGACGACTTGGATGCCATTGCCCCTGCACGGGATGAAGGAGGCGAAGGGTTGTCTCAGAGGATGGTAGCTACATTACTGAATTTAATGGATGGAATAAGTAGGAGTGATGGCGTCGTTGTAATTGCTGCATCCAATAGGCCTAATAGCATTGAGCCTGCCCTTAGACGACCGGGAAGACTTGACAGGGAAATTGAAATTGGTAAGACGGAGACCTTGTGGAAAATAGCCGTAGCTCTGATTCTTACTCTTTAATACTTGCTTGAATATTTTCCTCAATGATATAGGTGTGCCATCTTCTGCACAACGGTTCGATATACTTCGGACAATTCTCAGTGGGATGCGGCATTCACTTTCAGACACACAGCTCGAGAAGCTTGCTGTGGGAACTCATGGTTTTGTAGGTGCAGATCTAGCTGCGCTGTGTTGTGAGGCAGCCTTTGTCTGTTTAAGGCAGCATCTTAATCAGAGAAGTTCGTCTACCAATTTGCCTCATGAAGGAACAGCTATCACTGCTTCTGAGTGTAGAGGTTCCGAGTCCTCGACAAATATGACAGACGTATCATCTGATAGTTCGGATTCTGCATCGTCATGTATCACAGTTTCACCCACGACCTCTGGTGCTCAGCATTCATTTAGGTTAAATGGGACAGTCTCCCTAGAAGCAGATAATTTTCAAAACAGTGGCAACTCTTGTTCTGAACAGATGCTTGGCAAAGAAGGAGAACATACCTTAAGTGTAGGTTTTGAAGATTTTGAAAAAGCAAAAATCAAAATCAGACCTAGTGCCATGCGAGAGGTATTGCCATTTTATATCTCCTAGGAAATTAGATTCACTTTATGATTGGCCATTCCTAACTCCGCATTATTGATTCTCTCATTCTGACTCATATTCTCTCGTCTTCTGATATAATTAAGATGATTTTATTCTTCTGTTTCCTCATGTCATATATCAAATTGCATCGATGAGAACACCAAGAGCATTGTTATGGTGCAAAATCAATTTCACACGATTAGCTCTCTTCTTATGCTACTTCCTCAGATATTCTCTGGTTTGAATAGATAATCTAAAATTTTCAGCTTCGAATTGTTTTGATGACCAAAGATTCAAAGCACTGGTTGAGCTTCTATTAGAGATGTTCCACTGCTAAACCAAAAATTTTGGTCTATCTCAGTCTAAATTCTGGTTGATGTGCAATCCTCAGGTGATATTAGAGGTTCCTAAAGTTAACTGGGAAGATGTTGGTGGCCAAAAGGAGGTGAAAAATCAACTAATGGAAGCAGTAGAATGGCCTCAAAAACATCAGGACGCATTCAAGAGGATAGGCACAAGGCCACCAAGTGGGATACTGATGTTTGGTCCTCCTGGATGTAGCAAGACCCTTATGGCACGTGCAGTAGCTTCTGAAGCCGGGCTGAATTTCCTTGCAGTCAAAGGTCCAGAACTATTCAGCAAGTGGGTTGGTGAATCCGAGAAGGCTGTGAGGTCCCTTTTTGCAAAGGCAAGGGCAAATGCCCCTTCGATTATCTTTTTCGATGAGATAGATAGTCTTGCCTCCATTAGGGGGAAAGAAAATGATGGGGTTTCAGTTTCAGACAGAGTTATGAGCCAACTTCTTGTGGAACTCGATGGTTAGCAACAACAGCTCTCCGGATTGATATCTTGTATAATAATTTTCAATCCTACTTTGTGAAAACGGCAAATTGTTTTACCTAAAGACTGATTGCTTGATTTTCGAACTCAGGTTTGCATCAAAGAGTTGGTGTTACCGTTATTGCTGCTACAAATCGGCCTGACAAGATCGATTCTGCTCTTTTAAGACCTGGTAAATATCTCTCTCATTGATTCTTTCGATTTTCGCAAACAAATTTGAAAGTTCGTTTGGTGACATGGAATATGTTAATAATGTTGCAGGACGCTTTGACCGATTGCTATATGTGGGACCTCCTAATGAAGCTGATCGTGAAGCAATACTCAAAATCCATCTGCGAAAAATCCCTTGTAGCCCTTATATTTGTCTAAAAGAGCTCGCTTCTATTACCAAAGGGTACACAGGAGCTGACATATCATTGATATGCAGAGAAGCAGCTATTGCCGCACTCGAGGTTAGCTTCTTCTTATGTTCTTACGAGTCCTTATTTTCTGCAGAAAGCCTTACAATAATCGCAATGTCACACATTGTTTAATCAATCAGGAGAGTCTTGAAGCAGAGGAAATAAGCATGCGGCATTTAAAAGCCGCGATTAGCCAAGTAGAACCAACAGATATTCAATCTTACAAAGCACTGTCTGAGAAATTCCAAAGACTTGTCCACACAGATCCACAAAGTGAAAACGAATTTGAACAACCAGGAAACAAAATCCAAAGATCGTCTTTTCCTTTATGGTAAGCAAATCTCTATCTATTATGTTCAGTATATTTTCAGTATATAATTTTTTTAATACTAGTATTCCTGCGACACTTCTCACAAACATGGATGTTATTATTTTCCAGGACCCCTTTAAAATCGATTGTGATGTTCCTTCGCCGCCAAATTGGATCGTGAACAATTGTCCTCTTCCTTGTGTGGATTGCTTAGAAACAGTTGGAAGCAGTGTTATATCGTAACTGTAACATTTTGTCTATTTATATCATAAATATTTTGTTGCTTCTCACGAATTTGGAAGAATCAACGTACACACAAAACATATGATATGTGTAGACTTGGAAGACTCATTCGTTTCTCGTGCAATGAAACCCCTAAAAGACAAATCTTGCAGCCACAACAATGCAAATGTAACATTCACTGACGTAGTTCCAATAGCGCAAAACTTGTAGTTCATTGATAGTCGTAGGAGGGAAAAAAAAGATCTGTCTTCTTCCTTCTGACATTACATTTCAAAATTTTCCATTACAACAATCCTAGTTTTTATAAAAAAAGCTGGTAAACAGAGATATGAAGATAGACCGAGGGCTTAAAGCCTAACGATAAATGCCTAGCGGTTCTGCATGTAGTCGAAGCTCAAGGGTTGCTGATAGAATTGAGCCTGGAGAAACAAGTTACAGCAGCTCTCAGACAATTATATATTAAGCACCAAATCAACTTCACTAGCTCTCTCTAGCGAATTATCAGAGCTATGCATAGGTAAAACATTAAGCATTTGCGTAAAAAGATTCTTAATATGCGCATATGGTTCTTTGGAGACGCGGGTTTCATTGTATGACCATAATCTCAATGAGAGTTGAGGAAGGCAGAAAATCAAATGTTATTTACCTGAAGAGAGGCATTTCTGAACTGCTCATAAGAATGAGCATACATCATAGGCCACTGCATATACATTGCATCCGTTGAAGGCTGGTGTAAAACTGTGGTGCCATAAGGACTCATGATAGCGCTTGCAGGTGGTCCAAAGTTAAGAGAAGCAGGGGTATTTGGAAGAAGGTTATATCCGGTATATCCCATTTCGTAGCATGGTGGCTGCATCATGTTGAAGGGTGGTAGATTGAAATTCTGATTAACCGGAAGGCTCCTAATGTACCTGCATTCGCACATGAAGATTATCAAGTATCAACCATCACGCGTGAACCTGAATGTTGCTATTTGCTAGTCAAGTAATGGCTTTGCCAGCAAGAAAACAGATGCTTTAATACCTTTCGTAACTGCGGTCATAATCAGGGTCATAACGATCTTTCTCTCTGTCTCTAAGAATTGCAACACGAGATGTTGGTCCGCTTTCCCTGAGGCTTAAGTTCTTCTCAATCTCAACGTAAGCATTCTTAGATAATTGATTGTCATCTCTGCCAAGACTTGTATTCCTCCCATAAACCTGAGTTTCAGATGAAGATTCATCACCATTGAGTCCCGTGAGACCATTAAATATGCGCGCTCGAGCCCTGTCATAGTCTTCTTTCCTCTCTTCGACACTCCTAAGAGGACCACGTTTCTTTTCCAGTTCACCAGCGTCATATCCAGATCCTTTAGAAGGTCGAGTCTTGATGGAAACTTTCATGTGCTCCAATTTACCATTTTCTGATTGTTTGGCCGCAGGGATATCAGACAGCCGAACAGCAGGAAATCTGCTCTCCGCTGTTTTTGTCACAAGGATTATGTTCTCACTGCCATCCGCACCACCATCTTGAACCGCTGTAGCGAGTCCATAGTGGTTAGCAACACGATGAGCTGCAAGGCGAAGATACGAAGTAGGAAAATGCTGGAACTCGAACTGCTGCTGTTCAGGGCTCTGTAAGAACCTTTGAACGTCAAGTTCCATCCGCAAAACTGACATAACAAGAAAAATGAAATAAAGGGTTTATATACAGTAGATAATATAGTTTGCCGATAAGAGTATTTCATGAAATGAAAACCACACAAAAGGCAGGACACCACTCAGAAGCCAAGCCACTACCAGCAAAATCAGATGAAAGTGATATAACTCAAACAAGTTTCAGAGTTTAAAATCGGTATATTAAAGAACACTCTGATGAAAAACCTACTTTATGAATCACTTTTCTTTATTATAAATGTTAACTACCATGGATCATACTCATACAATAAAGCTTACAACTTTGATAACATCAACCATTTTACAGTACGAGGGAAATAGGAACCTCCATAACCACAAATCTAAGAAGAGACCCAATTCCTGAAACGCAAAATCAGTTCAACGAAGTAGCGACATATCAAAATCCCTCCCTCAAATTGACCTAATTATACCTGGATTTCAGCTAAATTCAGATAAACAGGAGAAAAAAAATCCAAACTTTCTTATGCTGGTGACAAAAAATCGGCTCTAGTTTCCGCATATAAGGGTTTATGATATGAATCAGAGAAGAAGAAAAAATGAAGCTTACTGGTCAGACGATGCCGAGGGTTCTGCAAAGCCTCAACCAGAAAAGGATCCACCGTAAATACATTCTC
>VHIU01000318.1:0-61689 GCA_010577795.1 Isatis tinctoria | reverse complement strand
CATCTCAAATTCTCCTTTCAAATAATTTGATGCTTTTTGGATTTCTTCATGAGTTCCAATAATATTTATATCATCAACATATACTGCGATTATCACAAATCCAGATGTTGTTTTCTTGATAAAAACACATGGGCATATAGGATCATTTACATATCCTTCTTTTGTTAAATGCTCACTGAGACGATTATACCACATACGTCCAGATTGTTTTAACCCATATAATGATCTTTGCAATTTTATTGCACATACCTCTTTTGGTTTAGAACTTAATGCTACAGGCATTTTAAAACCATCAGGAATTCTCATGTAGATATCAGTATCTAATGATCCATATAGGTATGCCGTAACGACATCCATAAGACGCATTTCTAGATTTTCATCAGCCGCCAGACTCATCAAGAATCTGAACGTGATTGCATCCATAACAGGAGAATACGTTTCCTCGTAGTCTATTCCAGGTCTTTGTGAAAAACCTTGGGCTACGAGACGAGCTTTATATCTCGTGATCTTATTTTTCTCATTTCGTTTGCGAACGAAAACCCACTTAGATCCAACTGGTCTCACATCTTCGGGTGTGAGCATAATGGGTCCAAAAACCTCTCGTTTATTAAGCGAATCAAGTTCGACTTGTATTACATCTTTCCATTTTATCCAGTCATGTCTTTTTTGACATTCATATACAGACTTTGGCTCTGGATCTTCCTTTTCCTCATTTATTTCTTGTGACACAAGATATGAGAAAACATCATCGAGATCATCTATTTCTTTTCTTTTCCATATCTTTTGATTATGAATATAATTGATAGAAATCTCATGATTTTCTTCTGGATTTTGATGCTCTACATTATCATGGGTCTCATGATTTATTTCCTCCAAAGTACTTTCTGCTACTTTGGGTGTTTCATGAGTTTCAACTTTCTTTTGTTTCTTATGATTCTTAGTCTTAGAACCAACGGGCCTGCCATGCTTCCGGCGTGTTTCAGGCTCACGTGTATCATCTGCTTTCCCACGTTCTTGTGGTATTTCAATACGAGCAGGAGCATTTGCAGCTGGTATATGAGATTTAGTTACCATTTTGGTATCCGCAAATGCATCTGGTAGCTGATTTGCTATACTTTGCAAATGCACAATTCGTCGAACTTCTAGTTCTGACTCTTTAGTAGGAGGGTCAAGGTGTAACAAGGATTGTACACTCCACTTGATTTCCTTTCCTACTTGCTTATTTTCTCCCCCTAGAACCGGGAACACTTTTTCATCAAAGTGATAATCGGCAAAACGTGCCGTAAAGACATCACCTGTCTGTGGTTCTAGGTATCGTATAATTGATGGAGAATCATAACCAACATATATTCCCAACCTTCTTTGTGGTCCCATCTTTGTACGTTGTGGTGGTGCTATAGGCACATATACCGCACAACCAAAGATTCTGAGATGGGAAATATTTGGTTCTCGACCAAATGCTAACTGAAGTGGGGAATACTTATGGTATGCACTTGGTCTTATCCGAATCAGTGCTTCAGCATGCAAAATAGCATGTCCCCATACAGAGGTTGGAAGTTGTGATCTCATGATTAATGGTCTTGCAATTAATTGCAGACGCTTAATTAAAGATTCTGCCAAACCATTTTGAGTATTAACATGAGCTACAGAATGTTCAACTTCAATTCCCGTTACCATACAATAATCTTTGAATGCTTGGGATGTGAATTCACCAGCGTTGTCTAATCTAATTCTTTTAATGGGATAATCAGAAAACTGAGTTCGCAGTTTGATTATCTGAGTTAGAAATCTCGCAAATGCCATATTTCGAGATGATAATAGACAAACGTGTGACCATCTACTAGATGCGTCAATTAATACCATAAAATAGTGGAATGGTCCACAAGGTGGATGTATTGGTCCACAAATATCACCTTGAATTCTTTCAAGGAATTTTAGTGATTCTTTATCGATTTTGGTTGGCGATGGCCTTATGATCAATTTGCCAAGAGAACATGCAGCACATGTCATTTTATTTCCTGATATATCTCTTGGATTTTCAGTGGATGACCATGTGAGCTTTCTATGATCTTGCGCATCATTGTGGTGCCTGGATGACCAAGGCGATCATGCCACAATGTGAAATCTTCTGGATTTCTTTTAATCACAAGGTTTGATTCTATTGCATCTATATAAGTATGATGCAAGCCAGAAGGAAACTTTGAAATTTTTTCAAGTATAAGCCTTTTTCCAGATTTCTCAGAAGTTATATACATATACTTCTTTCCATTCTCAGTTGCTGACTGAGTGTCGTACCCATGAAGGTATATATCTTGGAAACTCAACAAATTCCTCTTTGAATTTGGAGAATATAAAGCATTTTTTATGGAAAAATTTGTTCCATTTGGCAGCATAAAGCTGGCTTTTCCAATTCCTTCAACCAGGTCTGTAGGACCTGATATTGTACTGACAATAACATTTGTCGGTTTTAGGTTAGAGAAATATTGTTTGTTTCTCAGAATAGTGTGGGTTGTTCCACAATCTAGTATACAAATCTCTCTAACCATCTTTTTGGATATTGTCCTATTTGTGTTGTGATCCATTTTCTGCAGGTAACATAAACATCAAGAAAAAGAGATAGTAAATTTAATTCATAAAATCACACAATAATTATACATTAATTTTGTTGTATAAACAACATTATTCTTAAAACAAAGCAAAGATGAGTAATAATTATACATGGCTTATTTTAAGATATTACAAGCATATCAATTTTCCATCATCATGGTCTCATCAAAGTCGTTCCCAAATTCGGAGGAATCGAGGTATGTCGTACCCTCAAAATGTTCCGTAAGGTTCACTTCTTTCCCTTTGCCTTTAATTGACTCTTGGTACAATTTGCAAAGATGTGGGGGAGTTCGACATACATGGGACCAATGCCCTTTTGATCCGCCCCTGAAACATACATTTTCTTGTTTCTGGGTGGAACTCCCTTGGAGTTCTTTTCCCTTTGGGAATTGTTCGGATCGGACCCATCTGTATGAATTCCTCTCTTGTGGGTTATAATTTCTCCCACGTCCTCGGTTAAACCGACGACCACGGCCACGACCTCGGCCACGACCACTGCCACGACTACGACCATGATAGGTTTGATCCTTTCTCTCCGGAAATTTTACATCCGTGGTATTTACTTCAGGAAATGCCTTGCTTCTCGTTGGCCTAGAATTGTGATTCTTTATGAGAAGTTCACAGTTCTTCTCAGCTAGTAGGAGCGTTACCATTAGCTCAGAAAACCTAGTGTATCCGCGACTCCTGTAGAGTTCTGCAAGAACACGGTGTTCTTTATGGAACGTCTGATAGGTTTTTTCTAGCATTTCTGCCTCAGTGACAGGTTTATCACAATACTTTAATTGTGTCACAATTCTTAGAATAGCTGAATTATAACCTTCAACTTTCTCAAAATCCTGAAATCTCAGGTATTTCCACTCGTCGAGTGCATGGGGGAGAGTTATATCTTTTTGGTTATCAAACCGCTCTTTCAGAGCTTTCCACAGCTGTGCTGGGTCTTTTATATTAGCATAATCATGCTTAATATTTTCATCGACATGTTTTCTGAGGAAAACTATCGCTTGTGCCTTTTCATGGGCAGGCGATTCGATGTTTTCTTTTATAGAGTTTGGAATTTTTTTCATCTCTAAATGGAGTTCGACATCAGTCGTCCATGCGATGTAATTTGCTCCGGTAATCATTAGAGCTGGAAATTGTAGCTTCTCAACTTTTGCCATTGATTTCTAAAATAGAAACATAAAATATTATTAATATTAATGATTTAAAATGAACCGTTTATATGAATAATACAAGCGATTACAAATAAAAATGATGCATAAAAAAGTAAAACAACATTTGTGGCAAGATCTGCCCGATTAGAATCTTCTGTGCAAAGAAGATAAATTGATGCAGAAATAAAAATCGCACAGAAAATTAAAAGCAAACGGATCATCATTCTCATCATTCTTACAAAAATTAGATAAAAAATATTTGTGAAATATTTGAGAGAAGAAGAGAGAAGATATGAAATCGATGAGTGAAATGAAATGAGTGAGGGATGAGTGTATTTATAGATTGAAAAATACTGTTCATAGCCGTTGAAAAACACTGTTCATAGCCGTTAGGTGTAGCCGTTGGAGAGTAAAAATTTTGTGAAAAAAATCTTTGTGACCGTTATGAAAAAGGCTACCGAAAAACTGAATTTTTTTTTGATTAAATCCGTACTACTTCTTCCCAGTTGGACAAGAATGTGCTCTTTAACGGAACATGGGTTCCTGGAGGTGTACGTTGATATGAGTCTAGATTTATTCGCCTGAGGAATAAATGAGACCGCAATCTTATTTTGAACACACAAAAAAATGCATATTTAATTTATAATGATTATAATATAAACAGATATATAATCAGAAAATTATGGTGATATAATCATCCACATTGAAACAATAAATAAATATGCGGTGGCTTAGCCATCCATTATGACATTAATAATAAAATTATACAGGTGGCTCAGCCATCCATTATAACATTAACAATAAATAATTATGGTGGATTAACAACCATAATATAAAGCGGTAAATTATTAACGAGGCGACAAACCGCCTACGGTAATATTAAGTAAATAATGGTGCGTTAAACAACCATTATAATAATAATAAATTATTATATAGGCTGGTATCCCGGCCATTATAACAGAGTAAATATTACATATATATAGCCCATATCGTAGAACGATCGTGCTGATAACGTGTTATAATAATACTGGTAATTTATTATATCGGAAATAATAAATAAAGACAAAATTCATACCCGCAGAGTTTTTAGAACACCGAAAATAAAAGAAGAAGAGAGAGAGAATTCTCTTGTTGAGAATATTGTTATTGAAGAAGGTATGTTTACAATCGAACGTGTAGAAATTTTACTGTGCAAATAGTGACAATGGGCTCCACAATTAAATTTTTCTTCCTCCCTTATTTGGTAACAGATACATCCAATCAGATCGACAAAAAAAAAGAAAAAAAAAGAAGAAGCAACAAAAAGGTCAGTCATCTTAGGCCATTTCCAGCAGAAACTTTTTTAGCGGGTATCTCCACTTATTAAACAAATAAACAATCACTTTGCCAAAAAAAAAAAAAAAAAAAAAAAAAAAAAAAAAAACAATCACATTAAGAATTAATTGTAAGACCAGATCCGAAGCGAATTAGAAAAAAAAAAGAAGCCTTTTAGTAACGAAAAGTATCAATTTTGGATTGAAATACGAACATAATATATTTTATAAAGTAACTATACGTGCTTTTAATCCATTATTCTTTGTGAAATGGAGTGAATCCTGGGTAGACGAATTGGAAAAAAAAAAGTTTCATTCCGGTAGTTAATTAAGATTTACTGAGCTTTTACTGTGTTTGTAGAAAAATTAAAACACGCCGACTATATGCTCGAGGTAGGTTTTAATTTATCGCTATTCCAGTCGACAGAGATTAGAATAATCAAATGGTATTTGAAATATACTCCATGACAGAGATATATAGCAACAACGTTATGGTCTAAAATAGACTACTGCTCTGGTTCATATGTCTTAGCTTTGCAACTATTTATGTCAGTGTCATGTTCGGTGTGACCAAGATCCGGATATCAATTGGTAATTGCAAGTTTGCAACTAGCTAGTGACTTGGTGGTGACACCAAAATATAACGACATGCATGACATGAACAGTTTAATTTGGAGATAGCATAGATAAGTTTATTAACATATATATTAAAAACAATCCGAATAGTAGTTACACAGTGTGATCCATTGTTGAGAACACATTCATTCTCTTCTTCTAGGAATCACCCATTTAAATCGATCTTGAACCTCTAATGTTTATTTAAGTATGACTTATTGATAACATAAGGTATGCATAACGGCATCTCTAATGGTACTCAATTTTTCACATTTTTCTCTATTTTGCAGTAAAATTTTCTCCAATGATATTCCATTTTCCACTCCAAAAGTTACTCCCATTTTCTACTCCATTTTGGAGTGTAATTTTTTTATTTATAAAAAGTCCTCTAAATATTAATTTATTTAAATGATAACTTTGTGTATAACAATAATTTTTTATAATATATCACTTTAACTATAATATTAAAATATTATTTAAACTATTATACTAATTATAGCATCTCATTTTTTGATAATATTATTTTGTCATAATATCACATTATATAAAAATTATATTTAAAATTTGTTCATGATTATATATTAAAAATCAAATAATAATTTTTTTATTTTAAGAGATTGTAAAAAAACATTTTTTTAAGAGATTGCAAATTAAAGTGCACTTAAAAATACATAACAAATACTGAAATTAAAAATAAACAACACTAGCAAATTTAACACAATTTTAATAATACGGTAAATCGCTTCCTGACCCACCAAGAAAATTAAAATATTGTCCAAATAAAGTTGATGAAGGAGGAATTTGTTCATCTTGTTGTTGAGTATTTCGTTTCCGTAAAAAAAGTTCTTGTTGACCTTCAAAATACACACAAAATACATAACATGGTAATCGAGAATGACGTGATCTCGAAGCACCAATTGAAGCCGCAAGAGAAGCTCCACCTCCTGATGTCCAAATAGCACAAGATGAAAATATCCGATTCCAAGAGTTTCTTGGTCGATTTAGAGAAATCCAAGATAAAGAAAAATATTTTTCTCTTCGAAATGCATTGGTTGATCATTTGTGAGAAAAATACACTAATGACAATTCTTAAATAAATTACTATATTTTTGTTTTTATTTTTATTATTTAATATAATATTTTTATTTATTAAATTTTAAATAAAAATATGGAAGTTATGAAAAATAGAGGATCAATTTGTAAATTTTATAAATAAAAGGTATTGAAAAGAAAATAAAATAGTATCTATATAGAATATTTTTTTGAATAAAAAATGGAACAAACTATTGGAGAAAAACACAACTCCATTTTGGAGTTACTCCATTTTAGAGTGAAAAATGGATTAAACCATTAGAGATGGTCTAAGACGATAATAGAAGAATTACAACCATGCCTATATGTATATATATATATTGAAGATGGGATAAAAAGTTTTAAAAATCCAATCTTAAAATTTAGCAGGAATGGTAAAGGTTGCATACTTGAAACTCAAGGTAACAACAACGGGAAGACGGGGTACAGCCACACAGAAACTATGCAAACTGGTTCTGCACACACAGAACTTGATCCTGTTACTCTAGCTACACAAAACTCTTTTAACGGGTTTAAACCACACGAAGTTCTTTGTTTATGGTTTTGACCACATAACCGTTTAGTGTTGACGGATTCCGTCTAATCCGTACCTAAACTATATTAAAATTGTAGTTAAACCAAATAACGAACGTAAACCGTATTTGAATCGAGAGTAGACCAAAATCAAACTCTTAAACCAAAAATAAACTTTTGAACCAAAAAATCAAACAAAACCAAATTAATAAACCAAACAAAACCCAATTAATAAACCCCAAATCCCGTTGAACCAAAAAAAAAAAAGTTGTTGGAAAAAAAAAAAATCCAAATCCCCAAACCTATTTGTCCCCCTTTAACCTTTCTTCCCCGTGAAAAAGAAAAAAAAATTCAGATTCTGGGTTTTGGAAATCAAGATTAACCAACTAAGCAAAAACAATTTACATAAAAGAAATTAAGGAAGAAAGAAATCGTCGATATCAAAAAAATTCTTGTTCAGAAACAAGGAACTTACCTCATCGTTTCAGTTTCGCTTTCCAAAACCCAGAATCAAAGACAGGCTGTGATTAGGTTTCTTGAGAGAGTAAAATCGATTTGGGGATTTTTGAGAGAGTAAGATTTTTGATAGCGTAATAGCGATTTGGGGGTTTTGTTTGGTTTATTAATTGGGTTTTGTTTGATTTTTTGGTTCAAAAGTTTATTTTGGTTTAAGAGTTTGATTTTGGTCTACTGTCGATTCAAATACGGTTTACGTTCGTTATTTGGTTTAACTACAATTTTAATATGGTTTAGGTACGGATTAGACGGAATCCGTCAACACTAAACGGTTATGTGGTCAAAACCATAAACAAAGAACTTCGTGTGGTTTAAACTCGTTAAAAGAGTTTTGTGTAGCTAGAGTAAGAGGGTCAAGTTCTGTGTGTGCAGAGCTAGTTTGCATAGTTTCTGTGTGGCTGTACCCCGTCTTCTCAGGTAACAACCATGGCATCAGAAAGGTGGAAACTAGAGCTGGGCATTCAGTTAGTTCGTTTTTTTCGGTTCGGTTAGTTCGGTTTTCAGTTTTTTCGGTTCTGAAAAATTTTCACCGAAATTAACAGAATTATGTTTCGGTTCGGTTCGGACATCGGTTTATTCGGTTCGGTTTTGAATATAATTATGTATTCTGAATTAAACCGAAATCATTTATATTTTGGTTTATTTCGGTTTATTCGGTTATTGTAATGAAAAAAACCAAAAATTATTCGGTTAGTTTTAAAAAACTCGGTTTATTCGGTTAATTTCGGTTTTACTTTCGGTTTATCGATTAATTTTAGTTTTATTTTTGGTTTGTCGGTTAGTTCGGTTTTATTTTGGCTTTATTTTCGGTTTATTCGGATATTTTCGGTTTATTCGAACATTTCGGTTTATTCGGTTATTTTCGGTTTCGGTTTATTTGGTTCGGTTCGGTTCTTTTCGGTTTGATTTTTTTCGGTTTGGGACGAATGCCCAGGCTACTGGAAACGATCCCTTTGGATGGAGAGAGAAAATAGTGTCAGATTGCAATTATGTCAATTAGGTGTATTATCAAATAGTGATTATTTTGAGGAGTTAGCATAAAACAAGATGAAATTAATTTGGTTCAGTAGACTGTAGACGGGGAATCAAATTGGAGAAATAAGAGTCTCCTCTGCAATGCAATTGTAGTATACACTTTCGTATAAAAGTCAGTCACAACGTTTAAAATAATGAAGAAAAAAAAAGTATGAAGAATTGGAAAAAATTCCGCAATTAAAATACTTTATAATAAGATATTTTATATCATTGCTTTGTTTTATTAACTTTAAATAATTAACCAAAACTAATTATTAAATTATTAAATTAAGCGGACTTATATAATTTAATAAGTGTTAACGTTGATAAATAATTTACTATTACTACGATTAAAAAGTTAACATTATCTAAATATTGACAATCGTGATGGAAATCAACAGTAAAATGGCCCACCCACCAACTACAGAGCAATAGGCCAATACTTTATTGACAAAATCGCATGTAATGGAAGTAAACCAATAGTGGATTTAATAATAAACCGGTCTCATCCAATTTCTAAGTAATTATCATTTCCTAATCCAACGCACCATTATAAAACCCAATCAAAAAAAAAAAAAAAAAAGCAGACGTTACATTTTCACAAAGAAGTTTTTTTTTTTTTTGAATCTGAAGAATTAGAAACTCCACACAAATGGTGCTCCAACAACAACAAACGCTTTCTCTCACAAAGAAGATAGATGAAGAAGAACCTTCTCATGATCTCATTTTCCGATCCAAACTTCCCGATATCTCTATTCCGAATCATCTTCCTCTCAACGATTACGTCTTCCAGAAATTCTCCGGCGACGGAGACGGTGATTCCACCACCACATGTCTCATAGACGGTGCCACCGGACGTATCTTTACCTACGCCGATGTACAAATCAACTTACGGCGGATCGCAGCCGGGCTCCACCGACAAGGGATCCGCCACGGTGACACCGTGATGCTCCTCCTCCCAAACTCGCCGGAGTTTGCTCTATCTTTCCTCGCCGTAGCTTACCTCGGAGCCGTCTCCACCACCGCGAATCCGTACTATACCCAATCGGAGATCGCAAAACAGGCAATAGCCTCCGACGCCAAGATGATCATCACGAAACGGTGTTACGTCGATAAACTAACAAACCTCCAGAACGACGGCGTCCTGATCGTTTGCGTAGACGACGAAGGCGACGTTGTTTCGTCAGACGACGGTTGCGTGAGTTTCACAGAACTGACTAAAGCGGACGAAACAGAGCTTCCTAAACCGGAAATCTCGCCGGAGGACACTGTGTCGATGCCGTACTCTTCCGGCACAACGGGGCTTCCGAAGGGAGTGATGATCACTCACAAGGGATTAGTTACGAGCATTGCTCAGAAAGTCGACGGAGAAAACCCTAACGTCAACTTCACCGGAGATGACGTCATCCTCTGTTTTCTCCCGATGTTTCACATTTACGCGCTCGACGCGCTGATGCTCTCGGCTATGAGGACCGGTGCGGCGATCTTGATCGTGCCGAGGTTCGAGTTGAATCTAGTGATGGAGCTGATTCAGAGGTATAAGGTCACCGTAGTTCCGGTTGCTCCTCCGGTGGTTCTTGCGTTCGTTAAATCGCCGGACACGGAGAGATACGACCTGAGCTCGGTGAGGATGATGCTTTCAGGCGCAGCTACGCTAAAGAAGGAGCTTGAAGACGCCGTGCGTCTCAAGTTTCCCAATGCCATATTTGGCCAGGTCAGTTTTAATTAATATCCTCTCACTTTCACAACTATTTTGTTATATTTCTTCATAAAGTTTAATGCGATTGAACATAGGGACAAATCTGAGAAATATGACTATTGAAAATTTAAGATTAGCTAATTATTCGTGTATGAGTGTGGTGACTATTTTGATTATTCATTTGATACTTAGCAGTTAACGTGCATTTGTCATGTAATTAGTACAAAAATGCTTGTGGTAGGTAAAGATTTGTCGATATGTGCCTATAGACGAGTAATCAAATAGAATATTTGTAATGTATGGTCTACATGCGTTTTAGAAAAGGATTAATTAGTGGTGGTTCACCAAACCTAAGCTTAAAACTGTTGATGTCAGTGTCTAGATCTTCCGCGTCACCAAATTTCGAATATTTATTGGTAATTGCGATGTTAGAGTACCAATATATTTGATTTTATGTAGACATTGATTACGTATCGTTGTCATTATCCTATACAAATCGCAATCAATTAGATGAAAGCTTAAGTATATCTCGTACTTGTAGTAGGTAAGCGAGACATAGAAGATAACAACAAGAAAAAAAAAGAAACCATGTTTTTGACCAATATATTTTATTCTGTTAGAAGCCAAAAAAGAAACAATACTATTTTGGGTTAAATAGAAGGATGATTCGTTTTGGGTCAAATTTTGCCATCTGGCTCAGGTAGACAAGGACAAAGTGATTGTCGTTATGTTTGTTTCGACCGGTTGGTCGAATCTCGCTAACATAGTTGATCACTTTGGAGTTTGGAGGTTCTTTCATGTGATGGATGAGTTTCACTTCCAAAGATATAATAATCAAATAATAGAACCAACATTAAACCATCCTACTAGTTTTGCATCATATTCAAAGATACAATCATTTTTTTTGTTTGGTAACAGATACAAATCATAAAAAAAATCCCATTATATAACAGAGTACAATAATTAGCTTCGAAATGGAGTCACGGTCACACACACTGACACAAGATAATGTATAGCGGAAAAATAAAAAACACTTTCGATCCCATTGTCCACTTTATTCTGCACTTCCTTGTTTGGTTTCTCACTTTCTTTCTTGTGTTTACTCATGTATAATCAATTTTAATTAAGTCTGTACTTGTAAGTAATGAATTATTTGCGCCATTTATTAGTCCACTACTGGGCACACATTCATTACTCGTCTCTTTATAAGAATCACCCATTCGAATCGATCTTATAGCTCATTTATTATGTTTTAGGTATTTGACTTATTGATTTGACAAAACAAACGTATTTGACTTATTCATAGCTTGCCGGATCATAACACAAGTAAACGTTAAACTATTTTTTGTCAAATTATTTAATAACGGCGACCAGCGCACATGTTGATGAACCAACCCCATTGTCATACCATTAATACCTCGTTTACTTAGTTACAGTTTTCAGACACAACTTCTTTAATGATTTCGCTGCTGATTCTTAGTTCCTGTCTTGGTCAGCAAGGATGTTATCATGGTGGAAAATTGTCAAATGCTGTCATTTTCACATTTGTTGTAATGACTAGACATATTAAAGAAACACGTTTTCAGGGTTATGGAATGACTGAGTCAGGAACAGTGGCCAAGTCATTGGCGTTTGCAAAGAACCCATTCCAGACCAAGTCTGGTGCGTGTGGGACTGTGATCAGGAACGCCGAGATGAAAGTGGTCGATACCATCACCGGAGTCTCCTTGCCACGCAACAAACCTGGCGAAATCTGCATTCGAGGCGATCAGCTCATGAAAGGTAAAACAAAACTAAACGATCACGTCGTGACTGTTTCTTGGAAGAACACTTTGACAGAGATATGGTTTCATGTCGTTAGGTTATCTGAATGATCCGGAAGCTACTGCGCAAACCATAGATAAAGACGGGTGGTTACATACGGGAGACATTGGGTTTGTGGATGATGACGACGAGGTCTTCATTGTTGATCGTTTGAAGGAACTTATCAAATTCAAAGGCTATCAAGTGGCTCCAGCTGAGCTTGAAGCATTGCTTATTTCTCATCCTTATATCGAGGATGCTGCTGTTGTCGCGTGAGTTTAAAAACAAATATGAAAACTTCGCTAATGTTTTGTCGCTTCTAATGAAACTCAAATATTTTTGTTCAGGATGAAGGATGAAATAGCTGATGAGGTTCCGGTAGCATTTGTGGTTAGATCGGAAGGGTCTCAGTTAACCGAAGAGGATGTCAAGAGTTATGTCAACAAACAGGTAACATTTTGAGATTTTCACTTGCTGTCTCCAAACGCAAAAAGCACACAAAGATGGAAGCTTTAGATGCTTTTAAATAATGGTGTGATAATAATCTACATGTAGGTGGTTCATTACAAGCGAATCAAGATGGTGTTTTTCATCGAAGCTATACCGAAAGCAGTTTCGGGCAAGATCTTGAGGAAGGAACTCCGAGCTAAGTTGGAAACCGAGTACCCTAAGTAGACACAAGAGAGTTTTGAATGTATTTGTAAGCTTGAAAATTGAAGTCATTAAGAAGCAATTATTTGGAAATCTAATTTGGTTTCGAGACATCAAAATCCTGTAAAGTCAAGGGCATTCTACATTTTAAGTATTATAAAGTTTTAGTTACTCTCATGTGACCGTGTTTTAGTTAGGTTATGCTTTCTATCTGTATAAAATGTCTCAGGGAGATCAATAAAAGTTCATGAGGAGGTTTGTGGTTTCAAAGTGAGAGAAGATCAAAATCCTCAAGATCCTTGTAATTTCAGAACTCTAATGTACAAACCGCTAGTTTAGATATCTTGTTTGTGTATTTGAAACCTAAAGCTAGGCTACCCTCAACAACATGATACATTTCCTATAAACTCATTTCGCGATCCTCCTAAGAAGAATTACAACTATTTTCAGAAGAGAGATTTAAGGAGGAGAAACATACCCACTAGAGCGACAATGAGAAGGAAGTGGCTCAGCCGAGAAGTTAAATGTTCCAACAGGTTCCTCCACGCCCTGGCTACACAAGTTTATCTTTCTGTATTGAAAAGAGTTAAGAATAATAAAAGATACTACTAGGACTAGTTCCTGAAACTGAAAGCAGTCATATACAAGTTAAAGAGAGTAAAATCAAGAATCATTAAGTTGAGAGCATAAGAAGAGAAAGGAGACAACATCACACCAAAAAATGGAATTTGGTAAAAGAGATCATCATATATGTTAAAAAACCTTTTTTGTTCCTGTTTTTATCACCAACATGATAAACAGGAGGTAGAGTTTCATAGTATATGCCCAGAAGCTAGAACCTGAACTGGACACTTGAATTAGATTAGATCTCTTATCACACCAAAGCATCAAGGCAAGATTAGAAAGAAATTAGGTGAAAAGCTGAGGATTTACATGCATAGAAACAAATGAAACCTTTTATGAATTCTACCAATCACATGATTTCGTCAAAGGTCACAAGACAAGCTTTCAACTTTTCCGCAATTATTAGACAATCAAGACCCATAAATGGCAAAGAAAAACAGAAAGCAGTAGCCTTTATTAATGGATTCTCAATAAGAAGTAAAGGGGGAAATAAAAGAAGAAAGCTTTATTAATGAAAAATTTGAACAAATGGAAGATCCTCGATTACTTCCTGATATGAACAATCAAAGTAATAATAATAAAGCCAAACTCATCTTCATTCATAACCATAAGAATTCTTCTTCTCCTTTTTTTTTCCCATTTCTAGCAAACATTCTACCATATCACCCAAAGACATAAATCGAGCTTAGCACCTTCACAAGACTCAAACTGAGATTCTTTCCTGACGAATCATACCCAAATCACAACCACATCATTCTACTCTTTCAATATCTGTTTCTTGAGGGTATGCAAAACTTACGGAAAATTGTCAGGAAAAAAAAAAAAAAGAAAAAGAGGAAAAACTAGGAAGCCGGAGGAGAAGACGAAGGGAGAGGACGAGGCGGCGGCAACATTTGACGGAGATTCTGACCTCCTCCGGATGATTTGAGTATGAAAGGATGCTGCAGAAGCCGTTGCGCAGACCATCGCTGAGGAGGATCACTCTGCAAGCAACAAGAGATAAAGTGACGAAACTCCTGAGACGCCGTCGCCGGAGCCTCCGGCGGCTGAGACATACAAATGGCGCACATTAGACTCGCCCAGTCGCCTTGTCTGCTCACAGCGAAAGGGAATCTCCCCAAGTAGAACTCCAAGATGCTAACACCAAGACTCCAGATATCTCCAGCGTAACCGTCATAACGGCCGTGATTCAGGTCGGTGTTAATCCTCTCAGGGCTCATGTACGCGATGGTTCCAACAGAGGAGTTACAAGGATCCATGGTCTGCGCCAAGATCCGGCTGACACCAAAGTCAGCGATTTTCACGTTCTTGGCTGAGTTAATCAAGAGGTTCGAAGGCTTGATGTCGCGGTGGACGATGTGGCGGCGGTGGAGATAAGCCAGCCCGCTGAGAATCTGGCGGGAGAGGTCGGCGAGCTCATGCTCCTGCCACACGTGCGCGCCTTCGAGAGACCCTTTGTCCATGAACTCGAGAAGAACCTGGATCTCGCCGTTGTGGTCGAACATGTCGTGGCATTTCACGACGTTGGAGTGGTCGACGCTTCGCAGGATCTCGATCTCTCTGCAGATCTGGCGCCTCACGTTGTCTTCGTGGTTACCGTAGATCACCTTGAGAGCGAAGGGACGCGAAGTCGGACGGTGGATGACTTTGTAAACCGTTCCTCCGGCGCCGCTTCCGATTCGGTTCACTCGCTCTAGCTCGGACAAGCTCTTCGCGGCGGAGATGTTGGTGGAGGTCGCGGAACCGGACATCGGAGCAGAGGAGGAGGAGGAGGAGGAGGGAGAGGGAGAGGTACAGCGAGAGCCACGTCACGGTGTGGGAGTGGTAAGCTGAGGTCAGGACGCTTGCGTAAGCGGCTCTTCATCGGGGAAGATACTCCAGGAGGCGATTGAATCGGTCTCATGGCTTTACCAGAATCAAAACAGTTAGCTTGATTCTTTGTCTGTTTTTTTTTTCATAAACCTCAAAATCAGTTCTTTCTCGTCTTCGTGTAATATATATAAATATCACCGTCTAGGGTTGGACTCTGTCCTTGGAATCGATCAAATCAACATGAACACGAAATTTCATCGAAGAGATTGAAGAGAGTTTTAGAATTATGTGTTAAGAAGGGAAAAAGTTAAATCGTGAGACGAGAGACAATTAATCGAGAAAAAGTCGTCCACGCGCGCGTGGGAATCAAACGACAGCTTTGGAAGCATATGTGTGGTTCTGTGTTGCCACACGTTGACATGTTTTTGTTGGTCGGTCTGTTATTGCCATTGGCGTGTGAGTGGTGAGTGGGGTTTGGTTTTTTTTTTTTTAAAGCAAGAAATGATGATCAAACCAAACAAAACAATCTTCGCCTTCGCCATCAACATCAGCATCGGTTCATCATCCTTCCACATCTTCCAAACTCATCATCGCTACTGCAGTCGCTTTCTCATCTCGTTTAAGAATTTTGGGATAATTGTTAATTTTGTTAAACATGCGACTCATTTACAGAAATTAAAAACTGTAAAAACAGTATTTTTGGTTATGTGCCATGTTTTATATGGTGTTCTTTAATATGAAGCCTAAAATTAAAATACAATTTTAATTAAAACAAAAAAGCCATCAATTTTGGTTTCTTGTTACATTGTCTCTCATCTTGGATTTATTTTAAAGAATTTGATTGTAGATTGATTATATAATTTATATCTATATGTTGAATTCGTTTCGTAAAGCTGAATAGATGGATAATGGGATGGAAAAAAATAGAGCCTGTTGTAGATCTTAAAACTTTCTGACGTCAATAAGTTTACCTCTGCTAATGACGTTGCATAAAACAACATTACAATGGTATTTCAATCCAAACCTGTAGTTGAAATCCTGTGCAGAGATTAGCGGGATCAATGTAAGGGTCAAATTGTAAGCTCGGATAGTTTTGGGGGAAATTTTGAAACATTTTGGAAAATTTAATATTTTCGCCGACTAATAATAACAAAATTAAATTCAGCACACCAGGTCCATCACGTGCGAAGCATGTGACTTAAAAAAACAAGTCTGGCACTTGTCGTTAATTCTTCCGCCGAGCAAACTCGTTCCGACATCTCTCTCTCTCTCTCCTCTCTTAGGGTTTCCTTCTCTCTCCATCGTATGGCCGGCGCCGGAATACACCCTTACCACCAGCAGTGGCCGCCGGCAGGGGCGCCTCCTCCTCCAGCCGCAGTCTCATCAGCTGCTCCACCACATCCTCCTCCCGTACATCATCATCACCCTCCTCCTCCTGGTTTAGTTGACAACCATAATCGTCCTCCTTATGACGAGGTTACAACTTACAACTCTGTCAGTATTATTTTGGTAGTTCTTTTGATATGTTGTTGAGACAAGTTTCCTTGATTTTGTTCCAAGTTGAGATTTTTTTTTTTTTTGCTGCTCTTTGATATATAGCTTTTTGTTCCGGAATCGATTAGTTTGTTGCACATTTTTTTTTTCATGGAGGAGATTGCTAAACCTCAGAATTCCAAATCTATTTGATTTTTTTTTTTTAGCACTCTTATCATTTGCTTGTTTATTATGCTAATAGTTCTACAATTTCGCTTAATTTTTGTATTTATAAATTGGAAAGATTATGCTGTTTGTTACCTACACTTATAGTGGCACAAGAAGGGATGGTTCTCGTAATATGATGGACATGGTTTATGTAGTAATCTGGATTGAGTTTTGTGATATTGAGAAACACATGATATCTTACTCCAGTTTGAGTCTGTTGTTCAGCTTCGGACAATCTTCATCGCGGGGCTTCCGGATGATGTAAAAGAGAGAGAGCTTCTGAATCTCTTAAGATGGTTGCCTGGTTATGAGGCTTCTCAGGTGAACTTCAAGGGAGAAAAGCCCATGGGTTTTGCTCTTTTCTCCACGGCACAATTTGCTTTGGCAGCCAAAGATACCCTTCAGGTCTGGTTACTTCTTTTCATTGTTGACTCAAATGCTTACTTTTTTTTTTCTTCTTTCACTTTATGACAGATATTGTTTTTGGCATGTAGCATCTGGTGTTTGATGCTGAGTCGAAGTCTGTGATACATACAGAGATGGCCAAGAAGAATCTCTTTGTTAAAAGAGGTTAGCTCGAACTTTAATGACATAAACCATTAAAATTTATCTTACTATTGGTCATCTTACTGAAGCTTGTTTGATACAGTTTTGTGTTGTGCGAAGATCTTAATGATCCCCTCTCTTACTTTCGTTAGTACTATAACCAATCATGTTTCACCTTTGAGTTCTATTGTTATTCCGTAGGAATTGTTGGGGATTCAAATGCTTATGATCAAAGTAAGCGCTTACGAACTGGTGGTGACTGCACACACTCTGTTTATAGTCCGTCTCCCTTCCATCCTCCACCACCTCCAGTTTGGGGTCCACCTCATGGGTGAGGCATTTGATTCTCCTTCATATATATGATTTGAGATGTTTTGTAAACCCTGGGGAGGACGTTCTATTTGGTACATCGATTTTCTGTTTAGTTGTTTATTTGACATCAAATATAACATTTGATTCAGGTATATGGCACCCGCACCTCCACCATATGACCCCTATGCAGGTTATCATGCTCCCCCTGTGCCAATGCCTCCACCCGCACCTATAGCAGCTCCTAGTTCATATGTGCCTGTCCAGGTGAAGTTGCGTTTCTTTCATCTTTTTATTTATAGATCTACGTGGAATCCATGTGGTACAAACTCGAAGTTCATTCTACCTATCTTACATGCTTGGTGATTAGTTGTTACCAAATCTAGATACATTGTGGACTGCTCTGAGTTTGCTATAGCTTCTGATTGTTTGATAACTGTTGTACTCGTTTTGAGGTTTCCGAGCCTAGGTTTGCTGATCTTATATCTCATGCTGTTTTCTATCTTTTTTATTGCAGAATATTAAGGATAACCCTCCTTGCAATACCCTTTTTATTGGTAATCTCGGGGAGAATATAAACGAAGAAGAACTGAGGAGTCTTTTGAGCGCGTGAGTATCTGTTTGCTTTAATGGCACTCGTTCAGTCCATTGCTTTCTTTGAGATCTTGACTTGTGTATTACTGTCTTGTCAAGTGGTCAACTGTACTTTCATCTTGCAGGCAACCTGGTTTCAAGCAAATGAAAATTCTGAGACAAGAAAGGCATACAGTTTGCTTTATTGAGTTCGAGGTGAATTCTCCACCGATAGCTATCTGTGTGTATACGCGCTTGATAACGTGTTACAGCATATTGCTAAACGGCTCTATTTTGATTTTGTCAGGATGTGAATAGTGCCACCAACGTTCACCACAATTTGCAAGGAGCTGTCATTCCAAGTTCTGGTTCAGTTGGCATGAGAATCCAATATCCTTTTAACAAATCACTCACTGTGCTTGTTCTTTTCTTCTCCATGAAAAATTATCTGCTGCCGTTTCTTTTATATTTCAATATGCACAGTTACTTTTACTATTTCGGTTTGTTTCTTCTTAACCCCAATGATACATATTCCAAGAATCCATATGGGAAAAGGAAGGAAGGCGGCGGCCATTCCTTTTTTCCCTCTCCAAGCGCAAATGGAGCTCAAGGAGCCCTGACATATCAGTAGTTCCTTGAAGAGGGATGTACTCTCTTCTTTATCTTCCAACAACTGCACGAATAGGATGCATCTTGCAGGCAGTCCGCATTTGCATCCATTTCATTCCCGACATTTTTAAGCATCAGCATTGCTTCTTGCTCATGTGATGGATGCATATAGTGTGACCTCATCACCATATAACATGTGTCAGCTCCTATTAGCTTTGCTACATGCATTCTCAAGTGTGGTTATTAATTCTGTAGGAGTTCGGTTTGCCATTTGTTTGTCTTCTTGCTGCTTTTAACGCATTACTTTGTGGGATTCATTTTCATCATTTTGACCAATTCATCACAATGAAACTCCATTTTTGCTATGTTAGCTAGGAATTAACATAACATTACGTTACATCATAACATGATTACATCCAGAGGCCTTTCATCAACTTCGTTTTCACTGCATGGCCTATCACATCAATAACATAACATTACATTCTGTGGAATGCGGCTCTCATGATCTGTCACATCGGTGTCATTATTCAGCTGATATAATTGTTGAAGATAGGCACACCATTATATTGTAGGTGTATAGTTGAGGCAGTATATATATATATCCATCCCCAGGTCTGGCTTGGCCTTATGCAGGGACAATCATGTTGGAATTTTTCACCTACAAAGTGAGGTAATATTATCTCCTGGCGTCCAGGAACAGAGCCTGACGCAGGAGTTTCTAAGAGCTAGCGTGGAGTCTACTTATCAATAGTCCTGTGCACCTATCTCTTCTCCTACTGATGTCAGTGTCCTGCTGCTTTAGGGAAGTTGATTCTGGACGTGAAACAAGAAGCGATCTATAGTGTCTCTCTGCCCATCGTGTGTTCTTTCAAAGAGATAGTTACGCTTTCCAGTTTCATGAATTATAATCGATTCTTTTAACTTGGGGCGCTTGCAGAATCTTAATGGCCTTTATTTACTTATCAGATTTTGAGAAACCCTTCACTTGATCGAGATTTAAGCAGTTTTTTTTTTTACTTTAGGTTTTGAAGTTTGAAACAATGCTCATTTGCTGTAGCCTGTAGGGAACGGTCATAGTTACTTAATGGACAACAGAGAAAGCTAAAGAATCCACAAAATAATTTGTTTTAAGCAAGCAACAGAAGCTCTATGTTTTTCATTATTGATTGGACGAGTATCATCAATCTTTCATTACAGACAAGAAAGGAAACAAAATATGCGGAGAGACGTTCTTGCGTCCCTTTTATCCATCCATCCAGAGAAGCAATTCATCGTCATCAAACTCAGAAACCAAATCTCTGATTAAAAGCTTCAAACTTCAGGTGTGTCTGAGCGCAGAACTGTCAACAAAGAACATTAAAAGTTGGATCATGAACAAATATGGGTTAACCAAGACAATTGCATTGTCTAAATGTGAGCTCAAAAGAAACATTTCAGAGCAACTAAACTTGGAATCCTAGCTAATTGTGATCGTTCTAATTAAAGTACAAATCTTTTATCATCTCCTAGTCACACAGAAATGAAGACTAAACACACATTTAACGAAGAAGCTTAGATTTCGAACTTACTGGCCGAAATAATTAGAGTCTCACAAATGTGGTTGAAGTTGTCTCAGAAGTAATTAATGGCTGAAGAGACTGAAGTTGTGAGATTATTGTTGTTTTTCTTTTGTCTAAATTCACCGTAACGATTGCTTTAACAGTCATCTCTATGATGTATTGTTAAAGTCACATGATGATGATATGTCAAGACAAGTCTACGTTTGATCATCAGCAAGATTTTGTTTTGTTGATCAATAAAGTTAGCATTTTATTTTAAAGAGATTATGTGCTGATTATGAAAGTAAAGAATTAGTATATTTGTAATCTTCTTCTTGTGGAGAAGTTTTCTACTTTTCCTTATCTAGAAAACTTGATAAAAATGCACTCAAGTAGAATAGCATTGATACTTTGTGTAAAACAAAACGTTTGCATTTACTTTGTGTAAAACAAAACGTTTGCATTCGCTAAGCTTATATTATAAATACGTATCTATGTAATGGCACCACCACTTTCAAAATCACATACCCATCACAAAATTTCATATCCTTTTCGTTCCCTATCAGCCATGGATTCTGTGGCAAGGCAGCAAGATGCTCATCCTCTTCTCTTTTGCCCTTCGATACGTTTCCGAAACGAGGAAGAAGAGTATCGTTTTGTACAATTTGGAGCTTCATCAATTCTTTTACCTGTTTCTTCAGACGAGTCGTCTTCATCTTCATCTCATAGCCGTCCTTTAGACTTGTGCAACAACATAGAGGGTGAATATGGCAAATGTCGAGTTTGCAAAGAAAATCCGTTACCTGATACAACATATTATTCCTGCAACCAATGTCTTCTCACAACATCATCTCGACGCGCTATGGCCTATCACAAGAAGTGTATCGAGCCGATATCAAAGCACCCGTATCATCCTAAACATTCTCTCCGACTTCAATTTAATTACCGGCCTAAATGTCCAACAAAGGTATGCCAATGCTGTTCATATTTTAGCGACTGGGTCTACAATTGCTCTATATGTGATTTTATTATTTGTCGAGATTGTGCAAGAGGGCCACATGTCCTTGCGATAGACCATCCAAAAAGGCATGAGCATACCCTCTACTACTTTCTTAGAAAAGAGTCATTATTGACCTGTGATGTTTGTGCATTGAGTGATCATACATCTTTCATGTATTTATGTCATCAATGTGATTGTGTAGTCCACAAAAAGTGTGTCTACTTTCCATGCGTCATAAGAATATCACGTCATGAACACCGCCTCTCTTTCAATTCTTCAATAACTCCTGACAAATGGTTTTGTGGAGTGTGTCGTAGAAGCATAGACACAAATTATGGAAGATATACTTGTGTTAAGGGATGCAGCTATAGTGTTCATTCGAAATGTGCAACACGAGAAGATGTATGGGATAAAAAAGAACTTGAAGGAACACCTGAAGATGCACATGAAGAAGGCGTTAAGTCCTTCACAGAGATAGGTGATGGAGTTATAGAACATTTCAGTCATCCACATCATCATATGAAACTCGAAAAGGACACCAATAGAGAATCTGCCGAGAACAAACGTTGTCAAGGATGCATACTTCCTATATGTGATGATATTATTTATAGTTGTATGCAGTGTGATGATTTCATTCTCCATCAAGCATGTGCACACACTCCTCTAAAGAAACAACATGCACTGCATCCTCATCCCATTAGTCTACAAGTGGACTCTCGAAAATTGTGTAGTGGTTGCAGTCGTAAAAGTAATGGTTTCATGTACGAGTGTCAGGAAATGGGGTGCAGATTCATATTAGACGTATGTTGTGCTTCTGTATCAGAGCCATTCGATTATCAGTGTCATCCACATTCTTTGTTTTTGACATCCGTGTACAGGCAAACGTGTTCTATTTGCCAACTATCACAAGTGACATGTCTGAGTTGTGGAGAATGTGATTTTGCTCTCTGTTTTAGATGTGCTACTTTACCCAATAAGCTGAGGTACAAGCACGATGACCATTTTCTTATCCTTTCTTATGATAAGGACGCAAGTGGTCGATATTGGTGTGATGTTTGTGAAAAAGAAGCATATCTAAATACAAATGGCATTTATATGTGCAATGATTGCAATGTCACTCTCCATTTACAGTGTTTACTTGGAGAGGTGGATATATATATGATACCTGGTGGGAAAATGACAAGTTATTACAGATATGTTAATATTCTTCCAAATAATCATCTCACTCGCAATATATGTACGAATTGCCATAATCGTTGCCAGAAACAAATAGTCTACGAAACATATGAATACGAAAGCTATAGAAGAGAAATATTCTGCTCTTATTACTGTCTACCGTTTTAAAAACTTATAACTATGTTGTTCATTGTGTTCTTTGATTTCCTTTTCCTCTCTCTGTCTCTCTGGTTGTAAACAAAAGAATATTAATGTTATTGTCCTTTCTTGTGTGATGCTCACGCTACTTGCATAAGTGATTTAACTTTTCTATACTTCCCTAGCGAGCGGTGACATTAACTGATATTGTTGCTCCTTTTTTATATGTTACTTTGGAAATGAAAACTTCATATCATATACACTTCGTGCAGAACAGACTCAAAAGTTAAATCCAAGTTTATTCATCCCTATAATCTTTGTTTTCGAAACTTGGCATGACCAGAGAAAGTATCATTATGAATTTTCACAAGCCAACTATTATATTAAGGTAGAGAAGAAATATATTGTATTCTTGATTAATTTAATGATCAAAGTAATGTGAGAGTATATATATAACTATATAGACTGTATGAGTATAAGCTGTACACGTGAAGTATATACAGAGAAAGTATATATGTCCATCTAATATTGATTTGGTTGTTAAAAGTTAAAACAAAGGACCAAACTTCCCCACTTTTGTAGAAGAAATAGGGTGAAATTAGCAAATGGTGATGACCTGAACATGAAGAGCAGACCTCTTGTCAGGAGAGAACGTACGATTGAGATGAAGCTAGGTCTAACTAGAATATGCTTGAGAATATTCGATCTTATCTTCAATCAACCTTATCTTCAAGGAGGCTAAACTTGTTGCTCACCGTGATTACAGCCGAACCAATGTTCGTACTGTCTGTGCTTTTCTCAGCAGCACGGTTCTGTCTTAACTCGGCTGTGAGAGGCAATGTTACCGTTACAGCTTTTGTCTTAACTCGGTTGGGCTTCAGAAGTTGGTTGTGGCCCAATGTTTCAGTGTCTTCACTCTGTTGGGCCGGAGCAGAGTTGCTCATGTCAATACCCCCTCTCAAACTCGAGGTGGGAGGGTCTTCCACACCGAGTTTGTATCTAAGATCAAAGTAACTCTGTTGAGGCAAGGACTTAGTGAATATGTCTGCAATCTGCTGAGTTGCAGGGACATGTTTCACGAGCAGTTTTCCCATAGCAACACGTTCTCTAGCATAATGAAAGTGTGTCTCGAAATGCTTACTTCGCTTGTGAAACACAGGGTTAACAGCAAGTTGTACTGCTGAAAGATTGTCACAGTAGGCTTCAGCTGGTCCTTTCTGCTCAATTCCAAATTCTTGTAAAAGAGAACCAATCCAAGATAACTCTGCAGCTGTGTCTGAGAGTGTGCGATACTCAGCCTCAGTTGATGACCGAGAGACAGTTTGTTGACGTTTTGCTGACCATGAGATGATATTAGAACCCAAGAAAGTGCAGAACCCACCAGTTGATCATCTTGTATCTTTGCAACCAGCCCAATCACTGTCACTATAGGCTCTGAGAGTACTGTCTGTGTCTGAGCGTAAAGTGAGACCCATCTTGATTGTCCCTTTCACATATCTAAGTATGCGTTTGAGGAGATGGAAGTCTGAGAGAGTTGGTTGATGCATCTTCTGAAATAAGTAGGATCCGTGAAGAGTTTGTCCTGATTTGATGTTCTGTCTATTTGCAGAGGCAAAGGAGTGGGCATTGGAGCACAGTCTAACATGATTCAGAAACAAAGCCGGTCTGTTTACGTCTTTTCATTGTTGACTCAAATGCTTACTCTTTCTTTCTTCTTTCACTTTATGACAGATATTGTTTTTGGCATGTGGCATCTGGTGTTTGATGCTGAGTCGAAGTCTGTGATACATACAGTGATACAGAGATGGCCAAGAAGAATCTCTTTGTTAAGAGAGGTTACCTCGAACTTTAATGAAATAAACCATTAAAATTTATCTTACTATTGGTCATCTTACTGAAGCTTGTTTGATACAGTTTTGTGTTGTGCGAGGATCTTAATGATCCCCTCCTCTTTTTTTAGTTTCTTACTTTACCTTTGAGTTCTATTGTTATTCGGTAGGAATTGTTGGGTATTCAAATGCTTATGATCAAAGTAAGCGCTTACGAACTGGTGGTGACTGCACACACTCCGTTTATAGTCCGTCTCCCTTCCATCCTCCACCACCTCCAGTTTGGGGTCCACCTCATGGTTGAGGCATTTGATTCTTCTTCATATATATAATCTGAGATGTTTTGTAAACCCTGGGGAGGACGTTCTATTTAATACATCGATTTTCTGTTTAGTTGTTTATTTGACATCAAATATAACATTTGATTCAGGTATATGGCACCTGCACCTCCACCATATGACCCCTATGCAGGTTATCATGCTCCCCCTGTGCCAATGTTCATATGTGCCTGTCCAGGTGAAGTTGCGTTTCTTTCATCTTTTTATTTATATATCTACGTGGAATCCATGTGGTACAAACTCGAACTTCACTCTACATGCTTGGTGATTAGTTGTTACCAAATCTAGATACATTGTTGACTGCTCTGAGTTTGCTATAGCTTCTGATTGTTTGATAACTGTTGTACCCATTTTGAGGTTTCCTAGCCTAGGTTTGCTGATCTTATATCTCATGCTGTTTTCTATCTTTTTTATTGCAGAATATTAAGGATAACCCTCCTTGCAATACCCTTTTTATTGGTAATCTCGGGGAGAATATAAACGAAGAAGAACTGAGGAGCCTTTTGAGCGCGTGAGTATCTGTTTGCTTTAATGGCACTCCTTCAGTCCATTGCTTTCTTTGAGATCTTGACTTGTGTATTACTGTCTTGTCAAGTGGTCAACTGTACTTTCATCTTGCAGGCAACCTGGTTTCAAGCAAATGAAAATTCTGAGAGAAGAAAGGCATACAGTTTGCTTTATTGAGTTCGAGGTGAATTCTCCACCGATAGCTATCTGTGTGTATACTTGATAACGTGTTACAGCATATTGCTAAACGGTTCTATTTTGATTTTGCCAGGATGTGAATAGTGCCACCAACGTTCACCATAATTTGCAAGGTGCTGTCATTCCAAGTTCTGGTTCAGTTGGCATGAGGATCCAATATCCTTTTAACAAATCACTCACTGTGCTTGTTCTTTATGTCTCCATGAAATTTTTTCTGCCGTTTCTTTTATATTTCAATATGCACAGTTGCTTTTTCTATTTCAGTTCGTTTCTTCTTAACCCCAATGATACATATTCCAAGAATCCATATGGGAAAAGGAAGGAAGGCGGCGGCCATTCTTTTTTTCCCTCTCCAAGCGCAAATGGAGCTCAAGGAGCCCTGACATATCAGTAGTTCCTTGAAGGGGGATGTACTCTCTTCTTTATCTTCCAACAACTGCACGAATAGGATGCATCTTGCAGGCAGTCCGCATTTGCATCCATTTCATTCCCGACATTTTTAAGCATCAGCATTGCTTCTTGCTCATGTGATGGATGCATATAGTGTGACCTCATCACCATATAACATGTGTCAGCTCCTATTAGCTTTGCTACATGCATTCTCAAGTGTGGTTATTAATTCTGTAGGAGTTGGGTTTTTGCCATTTGTTTGTCTACTTGCTGCTTTAAACTCATTACTTTGTGGGATTCATTTTCATCATTTTGACCAATTCATCCCAATGAAACTCCATTTGCTATGTTAGCTAGGAATTAACATAACATTACGTTACATCATAACATGATTACATCCAGAGGCCTTTCATCAACTTCGTTTTCACTGCATGGCCTATCACATCAATAACATAACATTACATTCTGTGGAATGCGGCTCTCATGATCTGTCACATCGGTGTCATTATTCAGCTGATATAATTGTTGAAGATAGGCACACCATTATATTGTAGGTGTATAGTTGAGGCAGTATATATATATATATATATATATCCATCCCCAGGTCTGGCTTGGCCATATGCAGGGACAATCAGGTTGGAATTTTTCACCTACAAAGTGAGGTAATATTATCTCCTGGCGTCCAGGAACAGAGCCTGACGCAGGAGTTTCTAAGAGCTAGCGTGGAGTCTACTTATCATTTGTTCTCCTACTGATGTCAGTGTCCTGCTGCTTTAGGCAAGTTGATTCTGGACGTGAAACAAGAAGCAATCTATAGTGTCTCTCTTCCCATCGTGTGTTCTTTCAAAGAGATAGTTACGCTTTCCAGTTTCATGAATTATAATCGATTCTTTTAATTTGGGGCGCTTGCAGAATCTTAATGGCCTTTATTTACTTACCAGATTTTGAGAAACCCTTCACTTGATCGAGCCTTTAAGCAGTTTTTTTTACTTAAGGTTTTGAACTTTGAAACAATGCTCATTTGCTGTAGGGAACGGTCATAGTTAATACTTAATGGACAACAGAGAAAGCTAAAGAATCCACAAAATAATTTGTCTTAAGCAAGCAACAGAAGCTCTATGTTTTTCATTATTGATTGGACGAGTATCATCAAACTTTCATTACAGACAAGAAAGGAAACAAAATATGCGGAGAGACGTCCCTTTTATCCATCCATCCAGAGAAGCAATTCATCATATCATCAAACTCAGAAACCAAATCTCTGATTAAAAGCTTCAAACTTCAGGTGTGTCTGAGCGCAAAACTGTCAACAAAGAACATTAAAAGTTGGATCATGAACAAATATGGGTTAACCAAGACAAGTGCATTGTCTAAACGAAGCTCAGGTGAACAAATATCATCAATATGTGAGCTCAAAAAGAAACATTTCAGAGCAACTAAACTTGGAATCCTAGCTAATTGTGATGTTTCTAATTAAAGTACAAATCTTTATCATCTCCTAGTCAATCCAGGACAAGGAGCAAATTCAGTAAAGCAGAAACAGAGAGAATCACACAGAAATGAAGATTAAACACACATTTAACGAAGAAGCTTAGATCTCGAACTTACTGGACCAAAACGTGGAAAAGAAATCATGGAGCGAAGAAGATACCTGGTTTCTGGGGCTTTCCCTCAGACCATTTGGAGAGGGAGAAGTGAACCTTCTCGCGATTGATGGATTCAGCCTTGAAAGGTTCCTTGAGACATTTTCTGACGAGATTCGCGCAGATGTTGGAGTACGTTATATATGTCATCCCCGCCGCTCTCCAGAATGGAACCGCCGCGTTCGATGCCATCTCCGATTTTGCTCTTCTTTTTGATCGATCGAGACGAAGATCCAAAGGCTATCTCGGAAGAGTTTCACTGCAAATTGAGAAGAAGAAGAAACCAAAGTGATTCTCAGACCTAAGTCAACCATCCCGCTCATTTTGCGGCCCATTGGGCCTTCGAGATTAGCCCAAATAAGTAGAGTCTCACAAATGTGGCTGAAGTTGTCTCAGAAGTAATTAATGGCTGAAGAGACTGAAGTTGTGAGATTATTATTGCTTTTCTTTTGTCTAAATTCACCGTAACGATTGCTTTATCAGTCATCTCTATGATGTATTGTTAAAGTCACATGATGATGATATGTCAAGACAAGTACAAGCAAGATTTTGTTTTGTTGATCAATAAAGTTATCATTTTATTTTAAAGAGATTCTGTGCTGATTATAAAAGTAAAGAATTAGTATATTTGTAATCCTCTTCTTGTGGAGAAGTTTTCTACTTTTCCTTGTCTAGAAAATTTGATAAAAATGCACTCAAGTAGAAAAGCATTGATACTTTGTGTAAAACAAAACGTTTGCATTCGCTAAGCTTATATTATAAATATGTATCTATGTAATGGCACCACCACTTTCAAAATCACATACCCATCACAAAATTTCATATCCTTTTCGTTCCCTTTCAGCCATGGATTCTGTGGCAAGGCAGCCAGATGCTCATCCTCTTCTCTTTTGCCCTTCGATACGTTTCCGAAACGAGGAAGAAGAGTATCGTTTTGCACAATTTGGAGCGTCATCAATTCTTTTACCTGTTTCTTCCGACGAGTCTCATAGCCGTCCTTTAGACTTGTGCAGCTACATAGAGGGTGAATATGGCAAATGTCGAGTTTGCGAAGAAAATCCGTTACCTGATACAACATATTATTCCTGCAACCGATGTCTTAAAATAACAAAATTATCACGCACAGGCGCTATGGGCTATCACAAGAAGTGTATCGAGCCGATATCAAAGCACCCGTATCATCCTAAACATTCTCTCCGACTTCTATGTAATAGGCGGCCTACATGTCTACCAAAGGTATGCCAATGCTGTTCAAAATTTAGCGACTGGGTCTACTATTGCTCTGTATGTGATTTTATAATTTGTCCAAATTGTGCGAGAGACGCACCTGTCCTTGCCATAGACCATCCAAAAAGGCATGAGCATACCCTCTACTACTTTCTTAAGAAAGAGTCCTTGACCTGTGATGTTTGTGCACTGAGTGATCATAAATCTTTCATGTATCTATGTCTTCAATGTGATTTTGTAGTCCACAAAAAGTGTGTCTACTTTCCATGGGTCATAAGAATATCACGTCATGAACACCGCCTCTCTTTCAATTCTTCAATAACTCCTGACAAAGGGTTATGTGGAGTGTGTCGTAAAAGCATAGACACAAATTATGGAAGATATACTTGTGTTAAGGGTTGCAGTTATGGTGTTCATTCGAAATGTGCAACACGACGAATAGATGTATGGGATGGAGAAGAACTTGAAGGAACACCTGAAGATGCATATGAAGATGTTAACTCTTTCACAGAGATAGGTGATGGAGTAATAGAACATTTCAGTCATCCACATCATCATATGAAACTCGAAAAGGACACCAATGGAGAATTTGGCGAGAACAAACGTTGTCAAGGATGCATACTTCCTATATGTGATGATATTATCTATAGTTGTATGCAGTGTGATGATTTCATTCTCCATCAAGCATGTGCACACACTCCTCGAAAGAAACAACATGCACTGCATCGTCATCCCATTAGACTACAAGTGGACTCTCGAGAATGGTGTAGTGGTTGCAGACGTCCAAGTAATGGTTTCATGTACGAGTGTCAGGAAATGAGGTGCAGATTCAGATTAGACGTATGTTGTGCTTCTGTATCAGAGCCATTCGATTATCAGTATCATCCACATTCTTTGTATTTGACATCCGATTCCGAATATGGGCAACCATGTTCTATTTGCCAACGATCAGAAGCATCAGAAGCGCTGAGTTGTGGAGAATGTGATTTTACTCTCTGCTTTATATGTGCTACTTTACCCAGTAAGCTGAGGTACAAGCACGATGACCATTTTCTTATCCTTTCTTATGATAAGGACGCAAGTGGTCGATATTGGTGTGATATTTGTGAAGAAGAAGCATATCTAAACACAAATGGAATTTATATGTGCAATGATTGCAATGTCACTCTCCATATACAGTGTTTACTTGGAGAGGAGGAGATATATATGATGCCTGGTGGAAAAACGGCAAGTGGTTACAGACGTGTTAATATTCTTCCAAATAATCATCTCACTCGCAATATATGTGCGAGATGCCATAATCGTTGCCAGAAACAAATAGTCTTCGAAAAATATGATAACGAAAGCTATGAAAAAGAAATATTCTGCTCTTATTACTGTCGACGACCGTTTGAAAAAATTATAACTAATATTGTTGTTCTTAGTGTTCTTTGATTTCCTTTTCCTCTCTCTGTCTCTGTCTCTCTGGTTGTAAACAAAAGAATATTAATGTTATTATCCTCTCTTGTGTGATGATCACACTACTTGCATAAGTGATTTCACTGATATTGTTGCTCCTTTTTTATATGTTACTTTGGAAATGAAAACTTCATATCATATACACTTCGTGCAGAACAGACTCAAAAGTTAAATCCAAGTTTATTCATCCGTATAATCTTTGTTTTCGAAACTTGGCATGAACAGAGAAAGTATCATTATGAATTTTCACAAGCCAACTATTATAATATTATATTAAGGTTGAGAAGAAATAAATTGTATTCTTGATTAATTTAATGATCAAAGTAATGTGAGAGTATATATATATAACTATATAGACTGTATGAGTATATAAGCTGTACACGTGAAGTATATACAGAGAAAGTATATATGTCCATCTAATATTTATTTGGTTGTTAAAAGTTAAAACAAAGGACCAAACTTTCCCACTTTTGTAGAAGAAATCGGGTGAAATTAGCAAATGGTGATGACCTGAACATGAAGAGCAGATCTCTTGTCAGAGGAGAACGTACAGTTGAGGCAAAGAACAGGAGTGCTATCTTGGTCAACGGCGAAGCGGACGCCGACGCCGAGCGGCCAGCCGTCGTGTGTCAGAGTGGAGAGAGTTCCGACGGAGGAAAGCTCCATGATGCTCCTCCAAACCTCCGCTGGAAAGGGCTGATGACTGGTCGCCGTCGACGGCGTGTCCGAAGCCGTGGAAACGGAACATCGGAGGGAAATTGGACGAGATGGGTCTCGTTTCAGAGTGATGATTGAGAGCGAAGGATTGGGTTTGGAGCTTCATTTCGAAGGATTGATCAATAAATGTTTACATGAAAGTATTGTTTTTGTATTTTTTACTTGCACCTTATTAGAAAACAGTAAGAGATAGAAAGGCTTTACGATTGCTTTAACAGTCATCTCTATGATGTATTAACTTGATGTTAAAGTCACATGATGATGATATGTCAAGACAAGTCCACGTTTGATCATCAAGCCAGATTCTGTTTTGTTGACCAATAAAGTTAGCATTTTATTTTTAAGAAATTCTGTGCTGATTATAAAAGTAAAGAATATATGAGAAATTACCCAGAATAACTCTAATTTTGCTGTTTTTTTCCCAATAATATATTTGTAATCTTCTCCTTGTAGACAAGTTTTTGTCTAGAAAACTTGATAAAAATGCAAAGGGAAATGCACTGAAGTAGAATAGCATTGATACTTTGTGTGAAACAAAACGTTTGCATTGGCTTACCTTATATTATAATATATGTATCTATGTAATGGCACCACCACTTTCAAAATCACCTACCCATCACAAAATTTCATATCCTTTTCGTTCCCTTTCAGCCATGAATTCTGTGGCAAGACAACAATATGCTCATCCTCTTCGCTTTTGCCCCTGGATACGTTTTCGAAACGAGGAAGAAGAGTATCGTTTTGTACAATTTGGAGCTTCATCAATTCTTTTACTTGTTTCTTCGGACGAGTCTTCATCTTCATCTCATAGCCGTCCTTTAGACCTGTGCAGCAACATAGAGGGTGAATATCCCAAATGTCAAGTTTGCGAAACAAATCCGTTACCTGATACAACATATTATTCCTGCTATCAATGTGTTTACACAACATTAAATTATGACACATATTCACACCGTATAAACTCTCAAATGGTTTTGTGGAGTGTATCGTACAAAGCATAGACACAAATTATGGAAGATATACTTGTGTTAGGGGTTGCAGTTATGGTGTTCATTCGAAATGTGCAACACGAAAAGATGTATGGGATGAAAAAGAACTTGAAGGAACACCTGAAGATGCATATGAAGATGTTAATGAAAGCAAGAACTCAAAGATAGAAAAGACAGAGTATTTCAAGAACTGAACTCCATTTCCATTAAGTTAAAAGACTGAGTTACAGAGGAAGCGATTATATATACAACGAACAAAGAGATGAAGCTAGGTCTAACTAGAATAAGCTTGAGAATATTCGATCTTATCTTCGAGGAGGCTAAACTTGTTGCTCACCGTGATTACAGCTGAACCAATGTTCGTACTGTCTGTGCTTTTCTTAGCAGTACGGTTCTGTCTTAACTCGGTTGTGAGAGGCAATGTTACCGTTACAGCTTTTGTCTTAACTCGGTTGGGCTTCAGAAGTTGGTTGTGGCCCAATGTTTCAGTGTCTTCACTCTGTTGGGCCGGAGCAGAGTTGCTCATGTCAATACCCCCTCTCAAACTCGAGGTGGGAGGGTCTTCCACACCGAGTTTGTATCTAAGATCAAAGTAACTCTGTTGAGGCAAGGACTTAGTGAATATGTCTGCAATCTGTTGAGTTGCAGGGACATGTTTCACGAGCAGTTTTCCCATAGCAACACGTTCTCTCGCATAATGAAAGTGTGTCTCGAAAGATGTTACTTCGCTTGTGAAACACAGGGTTAGCAGCAGTTGTACTGCTGAAAGATTGTTACAGTAGGCTTCAGGGTCCTTTCTGCTCATTCCAAATTCTTGTAAAAGAGAACCAATCCAAGATAACTCTGCAGATTTGTCTGATGAGTGTGCGCTATACTCAGCCTCAGTTGACGAGAGACAGTTTCTTGACGTTTTGCGACCATGAGATGATATTAGAACCCCAAGAGGTGCGAACCCACCGTAGATCTGTCTTGTTCTTTGCAACCAGCCCAATCACTGTCACAATAGGCTCTGAGAGTACTGTCTGTGTCCGAGGGTAAAGTGAGACCCATCTTGATTGTCCCTTTCACATATCTAAGTATGCGTTTGAGGAGCTGGAAGTCTGAGAGAGTTGGTTGATGCATCTTCTGAACACAAAATTCACAGCGTATTGGATATCTGGCTGTGTGAGCGTCAAGTACTGCAGTTTACCTGCAAGGCTTCTGAAATAAGTAGGATCCGTGAAGAGTTTGTCCTGATTTGGTGTTCTTTCTATTTGCAGAGGCAAAGGAGTGGGCATTGGAGCACAGTCTAAACATCCCAGCCGTAGTAAGGAGATCTGTAGCATATTTTCCTGATTCAGAAACAAAATCCGGTGTCTGTTACGTCTTTTCATTGTTGACTCAAATGCTTACTCTTTTTCTTCTTCACTTTATGACAGATATTGTTTTTGGCATGTAGCATCTGGTGTTTGATGCTGAGTCGAAGTCTGTGATACATACAAAGATGGCCAAGAAGAATCTCTTTGTTAAAAGAGGTTAGCTCGAACTTTAATGACATAAACCATTAAAATTTATTTTACTATGGTCATCTTACTGAAGCTTGTTTGATACAGTTTTGTGTGTGCGAGGATCTTAATGATCCCCTCCTCTTTATCTAGTTCTTACTTTCGTTAGTACTATAACCAATCATGTTTCACTTTGAGTTCTATTGTTATTCCGTAGGAATTGTTTGGGGTTTCAAATGCTTATGACCAAAGTAAGCGCTTACAACCTGGTGGTGACTGCACACACTCTGTTTATAGTCCGTCTCCCTTCCATCCTCCACCACCTCCAGTTTGGGGTCCACCTCATTTGTGAGGCATTTGATTCTTCTTCATATATATAATTTGAGATGTTTGTAAACCCTGGGGAGGACGGTCTATTTGGTACATCGATTTTCTGTTTAGTGGTTTATTTGACATCATATATAATACTTGATTCAGGTATAGGCACTGCACCTCCACCATATGACCCTATGCAGGTTATCATGCTCCCCTGTGCCAATGCCTCCCCCGCACCTATAGCAGCTCCTAGTTCATATGTGCTGTCCAGGTGAAGTTGCGTTTCTTTCCTCATTATTTATATATCTACCTGAAATCCATGTGTTACTTGTCTATATTTACAAACTCGAAGTTCATTCTATCTATCGTACATGCTATACTCGCTGGTGATTAGTTGTTACCAAATCTAGATACATTGTGGACTGCTCTGAGTTTGCTATAGCTTCTTATTGTTTGATAACTGTTGTACCCATTTTGAGGTTTCCTAGCCTAGGTTTGCTGATCTTATCTCATGCTGTTTCCTATCTTTTTTATTGCAGAATATTAAGGATAACCCTCCTTGCAATACCTTTTTATTGGTAATCTCGGGGAGAATATAAACGAAGAAGAACTGAGGAGTCTTTTGAGCGCGCGCGTGAGTATCTGTTTGCTTTAATGGCACTCCTTCAGTCCATTGCTTTCTTTGAGATCTTGACTTGTGTATACTGTCTTGTCAAGTGGTCAACTGTACTTTCATCTTGCAGGCAACCTGGTTTCAAGCAAATGAAAATTCTGAGAGAAGAAAGGCATACAGTTTGCTTTATTGAGTTCGAGGTGAATTCTCCACCGATAGCTATCTGGTGTATACTTGATAACGTGTTACAGCATATTGCTAAACGGTTCTATTTTGATTTTGCCAGGATGTGAATAGTGCCACCAACGTTCACCATAATTTGCAAGGTGCTGTCATTCCAAGTTCTGGTTCAGTTGGCATGAGGATCCAATATCCTTTTAACAAATCACTCACTGTGCTTGTTCTTTCTTCTCCATGAAAATATCTGCTGCCCGTTTCTTTTATATTCAATATGCACAGTTACTTTTACTATTTCGGTTTGTTTCTTCTTACCCCAATGATACATATTCCAAGAATCCATATGGGAAAAGGAAGGAAGGCGGCGGCCATCCTTTTTTCCTCTCCAAGCGCAAATGGAGCTCAAGGAGCCCTGACATATCAGTAGTTCCTTGAAGAGGGATGTACTCTCTTCTTTATCTTCCAACAACTGCACGAATAGGATGCATCTTGCAGGCAGTCCGCATTTGCATCCATTTCATTCCGACATTTTTAAGCATCAGCATTGCTTCTTGCTCATGTGATGGATGCATATAGTGTGACCTCATCACCATATAACATGTGTCAGCTCCTATTAGCTTTGCTACATGCATTCTCAAGTGTGGTTATTGATTCTGTAGGAGTGGGTTTTTGCCATTGTTTGTCTACTGCTGCTTTAAACTCATTACTTGTGGGATTCATTTTCATCATTTGACCAATTCATCCCAATGAAACTCCATTTGCTATGTTAGCTAGGAATTAACATTACATTACGTTACATCATAACATGATTACATCCAGAGGCCTTTCATCAACTTCGTTTTCACTGCATGGCCTATCACATCGATAACATAACATCACATTCTGTGGAATGCGGCTCTCATGATCTGTCACATCGGTGTCATTCTCCAGCTGATACAATAGCTAAAAAAAAAAAAACATTCAGAGCAAGTAAACTTGGAATCCTAGCTAATTGTGATGGTTCTAATTAAAGTACAAATCTTTATCATCTCCTAGTCAATCCAGGACAAGGGGGAAAATTCAGAAAGGCAGAAACAGAGGAGAATCACACAGAAATGAAGATTAAAACACACATTAACGAAGAAGCTTAGATCTCGAACTTACTGGACCAAAACGTGGAAAAGAAATCATGGAGTGAAGAAGATACCTGGTTTCTGGGGCTTTCCCTCAGCCCATTTGGAGAGGGAGAAGTGACTTTCTCGCGATTGATGGATTCAGCCTTGAAAGGTTCTTGAGACATTTTCTGACGAGATTCGCGCAGATGTTGGAGTACGTTATATACGTCATCCCGCCGCTCTCCAGAACGGAACCGCCGTTCGATCCATCTCCGATTTTGCTCTTCTTTTTTATCGATGGAGACGACGAGACTGAGGAGAAAGATCGAAAAGCTATCTCAGCGTTTCACTGCAAATTGAGAGAAGAAGAAACCAAAGTGATTCTCAGACCTAAGTCAACCATCCGCTCATTACGAGATTAGCCCAAATAATTAAAGTCTCACAAATGTGGCTGGCTGAAGTTGTCTCAGAAGTAATTAATGGCTGAAGAGACTGAAGTTGTGAGATTATTATGTTTTTCTTTTGTCTAAATTCACCGTAACGATTGCTTTAACTGTCATCTCTATGATGTATTGTTAAAGTTACATGATGATGATATGTCAAGACAAGTCTACGTTTGATCATCAAGCAAGATTTTGTTTTGTTGATCAAAAAGTTAGCATTTTATTTTAAAGAGATTCTGTGCTGATTATAAAAGTAAAGAATTAGTATATTGTAATCTTCTCTTGTAGAGAAGTTTTCTACTTTTCCTTGTCTAGAAAATTTGATAAAAATGCACTCAAGTAGAATAGCATTGATACTTTGTGTAAAACAAAACGTTTGCATTGGCTAAGCTTATATTATAAATATGTATCTATGTAATGGCACCACCACTTTCAAAATCACATACCCATCACAAAATTTCATATCCTTTTCGTTCCCTTTCAGCCATGGATTCTGTGGCAAGGCAGCAAGATGCTCATCCTCTTCTCTTTTGCCCTTATATAATTTTCGAAACGGGGAAGAAGAGTATCGTTTTGTACAATTTGGAGCCTCATCAATTCTTTTACCTGTTTCTGCCGACGAGTCTTCATCTTCATTTCATAGCCGTCTTTAGACCTGTGCAGCAACATAGAGGGTGAATATCGCAAATGTCTAGTTTGCAAAGAAAATCCGTTACCTGATACAACATATTATTCCTGCAACCAATGTCTTCTCACAATATCATCAAGCGCAGCCTATCACAAGAAGTGTATCGAGCCGATATCAAAGCACCCGTATCATCCTAAACATTCTCTCCGATTCAATCTAATTGGCGGCCTAAATGTCCAACAAAGGTATGCTTATGCTGTTCATATTTAGCGACCGGGTCTACTATTGCTGTGTATGTGATTTTTTATTTGTCCAAGTTGTGCGAGAGAGCCACCTGTCCTTACAATAGACCATCCAAAAAGGCATGAGCATACCCTCTACTACTTTTTTAGAAAAAGTCTGCCTGGACCTGTGATGTTGTGCACTGAGTGATCATAGTTCTCTCATGTATTTTTGTCATCAATGTGATTTTGTAGTCACAAAAAAGTGTGTCTACTTTCCATGGGTCATAAGAATATCACGTCATGAACACCGCCTCTCTTTCAATTCTTCGATAACTCCTGACAAATGGTTTTGTGGAGTGTGTCGTAGTAGCATAGACACAAATTATGGAAGATACTTGTGTTAAGGGTTGCAGCTATGGTGTTCATTCGAAATGTGCAACACGAGAAGATGTATGGGATGGAAAAGAACTTGAGGGAACACCTGAATTGCACATGAAGAAGATGTTAAGTCCTTCACAGAGATAGGTGATGGAGTTATAGAACATTACAGTCATCCACATCATCATATGAAACTCAAAAAGGACACCACCAATAGAGAATCTGGCGAGAGCAAACGTTGTCAAGGATGCATACTTCCTATATGTGATGATATTATTTATAGTTGTATGCAATGTGATGATTCATTCTCCATCAAGCATGTGCACACACTCCTCTAAAGAAACAACATGCACTGCATCCTCATCCATTAGTTACAAGTGGACTCTGGAGAATGGTGTAGAGGTTGCGGTCGTAAAAGTAATGGTTTCATGTACGTGTGTCAGGCAATGGGGTGCGAATTCAGTTTAGACGTATGTTGTGCTTCTGTATCAGAGCCATTCGATTATCAGTGTCATCCACATTCTTTGTTTTGGACATCCGTAGATCGGCAAAGATGTTCTATTTGCCAACGATCAAGAGGGAAATGTCTAAGTTGTGGAGAATGTGATTTTACTCTCTGCTTTATATGTGCTACATTACCCAATAAGCTGAGGTACAAGCCCGATGACCATTTTCTATCCTTTCTTATGATAAGGACGCAAGTGGTCGATATTGGTGTGATATTTGTGAAAAAGAAGCATATCTAAACACAAATGGAATTATATGTGCAGTGATTGCAATGTCACTCTCCATATACAATGTTTACTTGGAGTGGATGAGATAATATGATGCTGGTGGGAAAACGGCAAGTTATTACAGACGTGTTAATATTCTTCCAAATAATCATCTCACTCGCTATATATGTACGAAAGCCATAATCGTTGCCAGAAACAAATAGTCTTCGAAACATATGAATACGAAAGCCATGAAAGAGAAATATTCTGCTCTTATCACTGTCTATGCCCATTAAAAGATTATAACTAATATTGTTGTTCATTGTGTTCTTAAATTATTTCTCCTCTCTCTGTCTCTCTGTCTCTCTGGTTGTAAACAAAAGAATATTAATGTTATTGTCCTCTCTTGTGTGATGCTCACACTACTTGCAAAAGTGATTTAACTTTTCTATACCTTGAGCGAGCAGTGACATTAACTAATATTGTTGCTCCTTTTTTTATATGTTACTTGGAAATGAAAACTTCATATCATATACACTTCGTGCATAACAGACTCAAAAAAATGTTTTACCAAAAAAAAAAAAAAAAAACAGACTCAAAAGTTAAATCCAAATTTATTCATCTGTAAAATCTTTGTTTACGAAAGTTGGCATGACCAGGAAAGTGGCCGTGTTCGTTTCTCTACCGCAGCGGCAGCGGGTAGCGATCTAAAACTAACAAAGAGGAAAGAGAAAGTTAAAGTTGTATTGCTGTATAATGGTCGCCGGAGATTATCGCTGATGATCCTTTAAGCATCTTAACTGTCCCCCAAAAAATCAGCGGCTCACATACCGGGGTTTTCGATGGCCAGCGGCAGAAAGTCGGTGTCTTCGAACTCCCAATTTTGATTGATTGCTGACGTGTACTTTATTAGTATCATTATGAATTTTCACAAACAACTATCTACTGTATTAAAACAGGAGTCTTTTATGAAAAAAGACAAAGGAACCATGGCATATACTTTTTGTGCCATTGGTCTCATTTGCATTCAAAAAAAATTTATTAAGGGTAATTAGGGTAATATACCCTAAATTTGGGGTACACAAAATCATAGTCTCATCTAATTAGATTTATAATTAGTATATTGCTTCCACGAAATCATTAGTCTATTTAATGGGTTTTTTAATTATAGAAGTCAATATTAATGAACATAAATTCGGTTATATACTTCTATAATTCTCATACTTATGTTTGTTCATTCCTTATGATATACAGATGGTTATACACTAGAGTTTATAGCAGAATGAAATCGTTTACCTAATATTTCACATATTATGAACAGGTTTCAAAACTATAAAGTAATCTCAACATTATTTATATTATATATAGTATATTGTAGTTTTAGTCTATAAAAAACGTGTTCTATGTGAAAGGCGAATCGTATTTGATGTGAAATACATATATGGTTTAAGATATTCTAAAAAGCATCCTAAAGGCTAGATATTTGGTTGTTAGAATGATTAAGATTGTAGAATATATTAGATACAAAATACGATACAAGGAAGAATACACAAAGATATTATAGTTTCCAAGAATATACACACCGAGATTAAAAGAGAAGAGATTAGCTTTGAAGTGATATCTTCTGCTATTTAATTGGAAATCCATATGAAAATTAAGTTTTATCACTTAAAAATCGGGAAACAAATATATGATTGCTATAACCTATATATTCTTACCAATTAAAAAATCTAAACAGTATTAAATAATATCTAGGTTTTTCTTAACTATACCATCATTCAAAATCATATATCAACATCCTTATTGTAGACGGCTTCTAACACACATTCAACGCCTCATAGCAAAATCATCAATAGCAAAAAAAAAATGATATCTCAAAGTGTTCTCACATACCTCAAAGATCTCAAGCCTTACAAATTTACTTGGCGTAAATTAAAAGCACAACAAATGGTTTCTAAAAGTGTTTTTAATAACTCAAGGATTTGAAACCTTACAAATCAACCTCACGCATACAAGTGAGGGTTCTACATTCATGGAGACGGTACACTGCAGTTACGAGAGAGACTTTAGAGTTGATCTTAGCCGACAAAACAGTAAGTTTAAAATCGTTGACATATGTATATATTCACGTACTGTGTTTCTTTACTCACCTTTATATAATGTCTGTAGGGAGAAGAAAGGTGAGGAAGCACGACAGATTTCTGAAAAGAGACATCGAAGGATTTTAGGTGTGTCAAGCAAACAAATTTTTTAAACTTCCTTTCAATAAGAAATAAACCTTGATATCTTTGGGACGCAGCCAAAGATAGTTAAAGACATTCTTTTTTTTTTTTGTTCAGGCAAACACAGACTTACATTTCCCAAGCACTTCATAGTTCATTCAAAGACAGAGGTTCTTACTAATTATATTCCAATGAATCTACTATGTTTTTTAATTCGTATCTAAATTTAGAGTATAGGTTTTTTCTGTTTCAAGAAAATAAAATTTTTACTTGTCATTTCTATTAAGAAAGAGACGTTGGCATCTTTTGGACACAAGCCAAAGATAGTAAAGATATTCTTATTTTTTGTTTCAGGCAAAGACAGTCTTATCTTTCAAGGAAAGACTTATGACCTTTTCGAAAGTCTTTTAACTAAATACCTATAAGTGAGGGCTATCAACAGCAAGCAATTCATAGTTCATTCAAAGACAAGTTTTTACTAATTAAAATTCAATGAATCTATTATGTTTCTTAATGCGTATCTAAATTTATACCAGAAATTTATAGTATAGGTATTCATTCATTTGTTTTTCTTAATGCGTATCTAAGTGTTTTAATACTCTGAAAAGAAGCCTATTGCCAAACAAGCAAAACAATTCACATCATTTCCATAAACATAGAAACTCATAGGTTTTGAAAGTCATGTGCACGGCATAAACAAGAAAAAACAAACTACCTTTGCTACACCATCTTTGTCGCCTTGGTTTTCCAATGCTTCAATGTCCGGCGAATCTAGAGTTATCAGAATTTTCTTCTGCCTTCTCTTAAGAGACTACAAGCATACCTGTCAACAACATCACAACTATTACATTTGAAATTTTACAGAACAAAAAAGCAATAATCAAGAGAAGATATAAGAAGTCTGGAAATACCCGATATTTACTGCAGTTTCTGTCTTATCACCAGTTAAAACCCTTATCTTGACCCCAGCTTGAGATAACTTGTCATACAATCTGGAACCTTTTAATAAAAACAAAGGAAACAACAAAAGTAAGTCCAAGAAGACCTTCTGAATCTTATCTGCAGGAACTTAAAAAAGCAACATATTGTCCTTTTGTACACTTAAACCCATAATATTCTTCAACTTCTCTCTCAATGCAGCATCTGTAAGAGAAACAATTCTCAATTAAGTAAACAAAACCAACTAAAAAAATACGAAAAAAGGAACAACTTCTGATATTAGAAATTTCCTTACACGAAAGGTCGCCGTTCGATGCAATCGGCTGGTCGGAGTTCATTTGTTCATTTTGTTTTGTTGTTGCAAGAAAACACATCTTGGCGTGCTCATTGAATAATCTGTCTACAAAACCAAAAAAAAAAACATAAGATGGCGAAACTCCTTATGAAACTTCAATCGAGATCAGATTTTAAGTGAAAGAAAAGCTGGACATATTAGAAAAACCGGACCTGAATAAAAAGCACAGTTTAGTGAAAATCTCACACTCCCCTAAAAGATCGGTTCATAAATCCTAATAATCGGTCTACAAAAAAAAAAAAAAAAACTAAGGTAGATTTCGAGGTGTGATACTTCAATGGAAAGCAATTTTAACTTAAAGAATAGCTTACCCAGCCTGGATCTATCGATTGTGTCTGTTTTAAACTCGAAATCCATGAAGCCAAACTTACATGCCGATACTCATTTCCGAAAACAGTACGAAACTGAGTGGGCTTGCGATTTTGTTTGTTGGACACGAAAATGAAAGAATTATGGGTTTACTTCGGCCCAAAACGGAAAAAAAATCTGCTTTAATATTTTAAGAGCCCAAATGGTGGAGAACAATATTAACTCTAAAATGCTGAATCAAATTTAAAAATGAATTTTAAAATTGAATATTTTTTAGTTTCACTAATCTTTACAAAATAAAAATACATAATACTATTGTATTTAGGGTTTCTTTTTAAAAACAATTGTCAAAAGATATTATTACCATTATATGTAATGAATATTAACAAATATGAATACCAGCCTTAACATTACTATCTAAATTTTACTTTCACTTTTCGAAATATTCCATTTTCAAATTTGATATTTATTCTAACTTATATTTTAATTTCATTGATGCAATTTTTAATTTATTCTACCCGCGTACTTCTTTCCCGTTTAAAAAAACAGTCTTACTCTCGACTTTTAACAAAACCATAAAAAACCTCTCTAATATTGAAAAGATTCATATAATTCCAATTTAAATAATATCATCCTGCTTTTAATGTTTGTTTTTAATGTTATTAGGTGAAACACATATTTTTATAATTATATCTATAATTCATAAACTGTAAATTTAAAATTTGAAAAATTTCAATATTAAATAAAATATAGTCCCGCACGCCGACGCGCGGGTCCGGATCTAGTTATATTAAAGGCAGAGGAGAAATATATTGTATTCTTGATTAATTTAATGATCAAAGTAATGTGAGAGTATTTATACAAGTATATAGACTGTATAAGTATAAGTTGTACACGTGAAGCAAATACAGAGAGAGTATACAGATCTAATATACCCCCTCAACCCTAAATCGTTTTTTTAATGTATCATATAATCATCTTAAAATGAAAAATTGGTAAAGCACGATCATAGAGAATAACATAGAAATGAAGAAAGCATACAAAGAAGAAGGAAGCTAGATCTCGATCAAATTGGAAAATAAAAGGCATCTAATATGGACAAGTATTTTGTATGTGGAATGACTGCATGCACCATCATATATACTCCATATTAAATGTTTACTTGGAAAGATGAATATTTATATGGAAAATGATTTAATATTCATTCCAATATTTTTATTTATTTATAATTACGAAACATAGAAGATAAAAAGGGTTTGAGAGATTATTCTTTTTCTTTTTCTTCCTAGCTACTTCAGATTTTGGACCTGAAATTAAATATGAGTAACGAGTTAGGTGTTTTTTTTTTTTGGTGAAAAGTAACGAGTTAGGTGTTTGTTGCTTAAGGAGGTAGCTTTATGATATTTGATGTTTATATCACTAATGAAATAACATGTCTTCGTTTACCTATCAAACAAGACTTCTGTTTTTTCATTCGATAAAGTTTAATATTTTTGTTATCAAGAAAATGGTGTATAGAAAAGAATACAATATTTTTTCAAAAAAAAAAAAAAGAATACAATATTGTATAAGCTTTTCCTGGTCCACAAGTAACATTAGATCAAAGGTAACAAAAATGCAAAGGAAACGCATAAAAGCATTGGTAGTACTTCGCGTGGGGAATTTTAGAATATATTACAAATAAAGCAACGTTTGCAAGTTTGCATTCGTTGCCAAACTTTATGCTATAACTGTAGATAAATTATTTAATTGTTACTTTAGTCATTGGTTAATACATAGTTAACGTTATGTAATCCAATCCCTATATATACTGTAATCATTCATCTAATGATAATCAAGTTTCTTACTCTACAAGACCAACACTCTCAAATAATCTATCTATCATAAACTTTATATCCATCTTGTTCCATATTCAGCCATGGGTTATCTGCCAAAGCCTGAAACTCCCATGTTCTTATGCCCTAATGCTCGAGTTTCCTGAAGTGGATGTTTCTATTCTTCTCAATAATCATATTAGTCGCAACATATGTATAACTTGCAATAAGCGTTGTCGACAAAAATTAGTATACAAAATATCTGATACGGTAATATGTTGCTCTTTCAGCTGTATGTATGTAGCGGTATTCCATATTTCTCGGTTATCTTTATCTTAGTGTTCATTTTCTCGTTTTCTTTGTTTTCTCTTCATATATAACACATGTTTATTTGGTGACATATTACAAAACAAAATCTTCATAACCAAGAAGTATATCATAGTATCTATTATCGTGCTCTTACTACTGTCTTAAAGAACTTCAAGAGATATTGTGTACTCTGTTCTCTATATTCCTTTTATGTTTCTCTTGGGTTTCTCTTCATAACAAAATGTAGTTTTTAAGACTTTAATTAAGAAACTATTTAAGGAAAGAACCATCTGCTCTGAAGGTAATGGACAAAATGGCTGGCAAATCATACTCAGAAAATATACTATTCCAAGAGATACAACAGAGCCAATGCCATATTTTGGCATGAACTAGTAAAGAATGAGAACAAAAAAGAGAGACTCAATAAAAGGGTTATTGTCCACGCTTGTCTGATGACCCAAGAACTTGCTTAAGTAATTTGACCTTGTCGAAATCTGCAGGGCAATAACTTTTCTCTACTTCCCAAGCGAGCTGTGACATTCCATTAAACGATGATTTGGCTCCTTTTTCATCTGTTACTTCCATTGGAAATGGAATCCTAACATCATATACACCTCGTGGAGACCATACTCGAAGGTCGAATCCAAGCCTATCCATCCATATCATCTTCGTTTCTGACACCTTGCATGGGGCAGAGAAATTATCATTCTGAATTTTTTTACAAGCCAGCTAATCTGAACTGAAACTAGCTACCAGTTTTAGCTCCAGAGATTGGTAAAAGACTTTTTGCATATTCATAAAAAAATCTAATCTCATTGGACATTCTTTAAGTAGTACAGTATTTCGAATTTACTAACCACAAAGTCCAGATCAACGTATACGTTGCAGAAACGGAAAATGTCTTCCATGTTGTTAGCGTTGATATGGTTGACAATGTCTTCTGCAACATCTCGAAGAGGATCAGGACTCGCATTTCTATAATCTGATGACGCCACCCAAATTCCATTCTGGAAATTTTTTTAGACGTTGTTATCAGAGTTTGGATCGCAACAAGACTCTCTTCATCTTTTTTTTTATTGGGAGGAAATCATTTGAAATATAAAGGAATTGACTGTCACAAGGAACTAGAAAAGTGCTTGCGATTACTACCTCCATGAAGTCTTCCATTTGGAGAACACGGTCAACTGCAACGACATATAAACTGTCTCCCTCAACTTCCTCGCCAAACTTTTTCTTCCATGTCGCACTAAGACGCTACAAAAAAAACATGGGGGGACTTCGATTCAATTTAAGTAAACTCATATGGAGGAGCACATAAACCAAGCATCTTACAACAATCACAGTTATAAGACATAACCAACTATTCTCCACAATCATCTCCTTGAGGCTAGTAATACTAACTACACAAGAAGGGCCAAATAAACCTATAGCATCTTACAATCACTGTCATGAGAAATCACAAACAGCTTTCCACATGCACCTGCTAGAGGCTAGGAATACAAGCTACACACTCAGTGAATAGAGAAAATGGCTCAAGTCTTGTGTATAGTTTGATTTCAATTTTCAACCAGCTAAAACAACGAAAATTGGGGATGCAAGGGAGAAAGCATAAGCAGGTCAAGGAAGAAACCTTTATCGTCCATACAAAGAAAGGATCATACACAAAAGTGATGTTGTGTTCTTTGGAGTGAGAGTTTCAGTACCTTTACAACATTATCGTCACCAGGTCGAGCAATGCTGCCTTGTATCGTACACTGAGGAGTCCTCAATCCACATTGCTCTAACTGATTCCATAACAAAGCATAAAAGAGGATAGGAGCAGTCGATCAGAAGAAGAATACACCAAAGACAAGTTCACATTGATTTGGTTCTTAAAACAAAAAATCAAACTTTCCCTCTTTTATAGGTGAAATTAGCAAACGGTGATGACCTGAACATGAAGAGCAGACCTCTTGTCAGGAGAGAACGTGCGGTTGAGGCAAAGAACAGGAGTGCCATCTTGGTCAACGGCAAAGCGGACGCCGACGCCGAGCGGCCAGCCGTCGTGGGTCAGAGTGGAGAGAGTTCCGACGGAAGAAAGCTCCATGATGCTCCTCGAAACCTCCGCCGGAAAGGGCTTGTGGCTCGAAGCGGATAGATGATGATTGGTCGCCGTCGACGGCGTGTCCGAAGCCGTGGAAACGGAACATTGGAGGGAAATTGGACGAGATGGGTCTCGTTTCAGAGTGATGAATTCGCGTTTCTCGATGGGTTTCCCGAAGTTCGGAGATGGGAGAAGATTGAGAGCGAAGGATTGGGTTTGGAGCTTCATTTTGATTGCTCAGAGAGAGAGAGAGAGAGAGAGAGAGAGAGAGAATGGAGTTTTGTGTTGAAATGTAGCAAAAAGTATGCGCCTTTGACGAAAACAAGATAAACTTCCGAAGAAAATGAAATAAAGCAAAACCGGAATCGTACCGATGAAATCCAAATCGATTAGGATATTTTCTCCGGTTAGTGTGTGAAGAACTATATACATCATGAGCATTCAAATCTGACCAGACATTATGCTACAATTCATTTCACGTCTATCTTTTCAAGTCCAAATTGCTCTAATGCGACAAAACAAACATAAATCTGTTCAGATAACTAATTTTATAAACCGAAATTCACTAAGAAAATTGTTCTTCTTGTTATCTACACTAACCATATTTTTGTTAAGAAAATAAATTTCTGCTTGATAAAAACTTCTCATAATTAATGCCAAACAACCGGAAGTATGGTACGAAAAGGACAATTTTCATACGTAAAAAACAAAAAACAAAAAACCAAAAATGTAACTTAGGTGACAAGGAAAATGCCATTTTAGAGCTAGAAAGGAAAACTGCAAAAGCAGATAGGTTTAAGAGGGTTTTGTTCATCACTTTTTTTTATTGGCAAAGTTTTAATCATTTTGTGTTGCTTAGATGTGTTTCCAAAATCATATGTAACGGTGTGCGTAGATATTATTGACTGATCTCTGTAGTATTGAGTGATGTAGTTGCATCTACACGGCGTTACGCTACCATTCAACAATCAATCAAGTGTTCATTTGTGATCCCCCCTCACAAACTTAGAAGACAAGGAAAGCAACATACACAGAGTAATGCATAAATTGTAATCATTGATCATCATCATATGTGTGTGTGCGCGTTTTGGTTCTTTTCGAAAACCGGTATTTGAGAGAAGAACATATAATTATTATGACATAACCAGTGTTGTACTAATGATGTGGTACGCCAAGATAAACAATTACTGATTAGCAAAAGTTGAGCAATTGAACTTTGAACTCGTACGTGGCCTCTAACGAATGATGTATGCATCATTACAATTGCTTTTGAGTAATATAATTATCAAATTAGTCACGTCAAACAAATAATACGTTTATAATGTGTTTTAAATCTATCTGTAATCCGGTGCTTTATAATTTGCTTATGATTCTTTTGTTACATAATTATTCTTATTCTTTAGAAAGGAACCTCTAGTATATATATTCTTACAATCTTACTTTATCATCAACGACAGAAGAGAAACATATATAATCTGTATCATTAGTGACTTTCATCTTTATAATTATTGGTACGATTAATGATAAGTATGTGATTTCAAACTTTATATCAATGATTTGAGAGTTAAATTTGTTTTGCATTTACTATTATGTTAGCTAAAATAAATTTAACTAACATGTTATTGTATAATAATTTTGTATCATAATTTATTGAGAAATGACCTATTTTCTCTTTAGAAATAGTATCATATAATAAAAAATTTACACAAAGTTATAAGATTTCATTATATTATTCCACGTGTCAAAATTTTATCTGGTGGACTTAGAGCACCTCCATTAGAGGTTCATAACATGGGGTTCACAAAAAAAAATTATTAAAATATTTGTGGGCCCCATGAACAGTGATGAACTCACCCCTAAAAAACTCTAATTTTAGAACTTCTCTCTCCTCGGGTTCGCCACGTGTCGACACATGATTGGTCGATTTTAATTTTTTTTTAATTTTCTTTTTCTTTTGACAACTTAAAAAAAAATGAAAAAAAAAATTATTAAAATTTTTTTTTTAGAACCCCAAGAGGGGGTTCACTAATGGACATGGTCTTATTCCTTTATTATCACGAGGGGCTATTTCAGCTCATTGACATCTGTCATCAAGTGCAAAACTGAAAATATCGCGTTGTTAGAAAAATGAACTAGCATCACTTAAGAAGCTTAAACCTAGAAATGAGCTAGTTAAGTTCTTCAAATCATGCTCGTCTTTTTTTACATTGAGAACGGTTCTTATGTTCAGTCTCCAATTCTTCAGCTTGAGTGACAATTATTTGGATAAAAATATATAGTTTAATTGGGTGGGTCTAATTCTGATTTATCAAATTTAATCCGTGGAAGCTAAATGTACGGCACTAATCTGGGCGCTTCAATCACGTTGGTCTCTCTGTTATAAATACAAAAGAGTAAGAAATGTTTAAAAACAAGGCAATGCCAATCAGAATGTTTTGGTCTAATCGGTTTAGTTGCCGGTTAAGTGAAACCACCGGTTAAAGATTATACCAGCATTCACGACAAAAGTGTCGGTGGCTGTGTTGTGCCTTGTTTGCGTAAGACTTCAACTTCAACAATGAACACTGACAATAACACTCCCCAGAAATAAAAGGGGAACCTTTTTGGCAAAACTTTAATTACAAATTAATCAAAAAGGGAACTGAGATTTCATATTTGAGGAAGATACCTTGTCTCTATCTGCCCCACAACACCTCTCTTTGTTGGACTTTCTTTTTCTTTAATCTCCTTCTCTGCTTCAACTCATCTTCTCTTATTCCTCTGTTTTCTCTATCTCACAATCCAGTTCTGTAGAGAGAAGAAAGAAGAAATGGGTGTGGATTTGAGGCAGGTGGTTGCTGGTATTCTCACCATTACCATGTTTGTTATGCTTGGACAGATGCTTCATCGAGATTACTTTGATTCTCTTCAGGTCTGTTCTCTGCCGACAAATTTTTTATTTTTCAAAATTTTTGGCTCTCATGTGATACTAATATAGCTGATTCAAGTATGTTATCTTCGATTTATATTTAATGTCTTTGAAGCAGATCTAATTCAAAGTAGACTGTTAGCTTGTTCAGTGATATTTTCTTGATTTGGGCTTTCTTCAGAAACAAAACTTTCCATATTTAGATAAAATGTGGATTTCATGAATCATAAGAAACCCAATAAAGAGTCAACAATATAGCTTTTCCGTTGATCATTAGGACATGAATGGTTTCATCTATTTTGGTGTAAAAAAAAGGCTGATACTTTTCTTCTGTAGCTAAACTCAAGATCCTCCTCTGAAGTAAGTTTATATTTCTTTCATTGTGGGGTATTTACAGGAGAAAGCTCAGGGAGATGCACACGATATCGAATTCGAAGGATCCAGAGTATCTGTGAAAGATAGTCTTGTCGGAGCCGTGGAAGGCAGTAAAGGACCTTGGATGGATGATAACAATGACCTTAATCCTTGCTGGCCAACATTACTAACCGGTATGTGATTGTTTTACTCAGACTCTGTCTTCTGCAGTTTCTTATTTATCATTTGCATAATTGATTCTGGAATGTTTACTAAGGACCTAACTGTTGTCACAGATGAAGCGGTATCATCGAAAGGGTATGTTACATTCTCACTAACGAATGGTCCTGAGTATCATATCTCTCAGGTATGCTTTATAAAATCTCTAAAGTTTGATTTTTTTTAAAAAAAGCATTCCAGTCAACTATTGTTTTCTTTTAGATCTGTTGTTATCTTCTTCCATTTGTTGTTTGTCTGGTTAAATTCTGATCTCTTGTTTAGATAACTGATGCTGTAATGGTGGCAAAGCATCTTGGAGCAACATTGGTGCTTCCTGACATAAGAGGAAGCAAACCTGGTGATGAAAGGTTAAGAGTTGTTTCTCTATGTTCATGTCATTTTTGGTTTTGGTAACATTTTTGCTTTTCTCAAGGTTTCTAAGACCAATTAGTTCACTGGCATATCAGGCATTTCGAAGATATTTATGATGCTGATAAACTAATTAAGAGCTTGGAAAACGTCGTCAAAGTTGTCAAACAATTGCCTGAAGAAGTATCTCTAAGGGATATCGCCATTGTAAAAGTCCCCACCAGAGTTACAGAAGACTACATCAAGGAACATATTGATCCCATCTTCAGATCGAAAGGAAACATTCGAGTCGCTACATACTTCCCTTCTGTAAACTTGAGGAAATCCTCACAAGACGGTGAAACCGATCCTGTGGCTTGTTTGGCAATGTTTGGTTCCTTGGAGTTGCAACCTGAACTGAATGCAGTAGCTGAAGCAATGATTGAGCGGTTAAGGACTCATAGCCGGAAATCAGGTGGCCGTTTCATAGCGGTAGATCTTAGAGTCGACATACTTGAGAAAAAAAATTGCCATTCAACTGGTGTAGTAGGGTCCAAGACTTGTTACAACGCGCAAGAGATTGCTTTGTTCTTGAGGAAGCTTGGATTTGCCGGTGACACGACTATCTATCTGACTCAGCCAAGATGGGACAGTAGCCTCAATATCCTTAAGGATATCTTCCCAAGAACGTTCACAAAGGTGTGTGTAGAGTCAAAACATTCTTTAGTCCAAGAAAAAAAGTCTTTACCCTGTTGCTAAATCTTGATCTTTTTCACTTAACAAATGGCAGGAGGCAATAATGCCGGCAAGTAAGAAATCCAAGTACCTTGAATCAGAGAGTTCTGAGTACGAAAATGTTATTGATTTCTACATAAGCTCGAGAAGCGATGTGTTTGTTCCAGCCATATCCGGTCTGTTTTATGCAAACACAGTTGGAAAAAGGATAGCTTTAGGTAAGCCTCAAGTGCTAGTTCCAGCAGAAATCTCAGAGACATCTGGCCTTGCTACAGATTACATCTCTCCTTACATCTCAAAGAAGAACCACTTGGCTTATTCATGCTTTTGCTGACCTTCTCACATGTCTAAAGTGATCAACAAGCATGGTCTTTCTCACTTTTCACCAAGTGTAAGCAATTTAATTTTGAATTTTTTTTTTCTTGTTTTTCGTTATGTAAGGTTGTTTCAATACAAGTTGGGGGTTTTTTTTTCAGGCGAGTGAGTTTATTTTTGTTTGCCTTGTGTAGGAAAGAAAACTATTGAGGTTCACAATTTGATTCTGTTGGCTCATAGCTAGCCTTTACATTCTATAAATTTTGCTCTGTAGTATGAAACACATAAAATTTGTTTGTAAGATTTATTTTAGTGTCGAGAGTTTCTTATGAAAAAAGAATACCATGTCATCTTTACTATGGTCATTGTCCCCAAATCTAGTGAGGACATATGAACAATAGATTGAGCTTATGAATGGTTTTTAAGGTTATGCTTCTTTACAGACAGAGCGCAGAGGTTTTTTGGTTGGCATGTACACAAAGAATCCTCCATGTAAATCACAACACAAAACCAAAAAGACTGAGCCAAACTCCCATTAGTACAACCCCAAATCCAATTCGATTCACAGTTGCACTTTATATCATACAAAAGAAGGTATATGAAAAGGGATAAAAGAATTGGATCATGAAGTATACATTTGAAAATACTATTACCATTTAAAAGAAAGAAGGAAAGAAAGGTTAGAGGTTTAGGCCATCGTCACAGGTTATCATCATCTGTTATTGCTTCTGTAGTTGCAGTATAAGGAAGATGAATATCTAGTAATGTTTTTTATGCACTTCTTGAGGCTTTGCATTTGCGGAACGGTTTCTTGAAGTAGACGCTCATCGGAGTCTTGGGTACAGGAATCAGTTTCCCAACAACTGCAAGTGGCCAGCTGCAGAGGGAAAATCAAATTGGTGATGTTGTTTATAGTTTCCATGTTTCATGAGCACTGAGAATTTCAAGTTGGATGAAGATGGACCTACCTGACCAGTCCGATGGCAATAGAAGCAAGCCATAGTTGCCAACTCAGTGGAACGGTATGTGCAAACTCCCCGAGGAAAGTTACGATGAGTATCTGCATTTTCAATTACAAGACTTTAGTACCAGATGCTATCAAGTGTCAAGAGAGGGGACAAAAAAAAAAAAGAAAAGGGACAAAGAGGCTTTGTGTTATTGTCTTAACCTGAAGTACAAAAGTGACTCCAACAATTGCGACAAAGAGAGGGTTTTTAGACACTCCGCTGAAGACATTCATTTCATCAGGTTTCCTTGCGTTGAACTCGTTGAAAATCTGGAAGACTTGCATGATTAAAAAACCAAACCATATGATTATTAAGAATAAGGAGATGAAAGAGGAGATGCTTTGCCTACTTGACACATAACGAATGCGTTGAATATCATAGTGTTCTTCACTTCCACAGCATGTGCATGGTTGCTGTCTTCGTTCAAGCCAAGAACGCTCAAGCCTGCAAAGTTGAGAACTAGCAGGACAGCCACTTGGTATAATGACTGCAACATCCCCATATTATATTAGTTTCAGAGGTATGCACTCTATAAGTTGTTTTAGGAATAAATTAACATCAAGATAGTTTTTTTTGCTGAACAAGTCACCTGCACAAGCAAGTTCCTCCACATGATGTTTGTTATTAAAGGTTCCCTGCAAATCCAGAAACAAAATATCACGAACCATACGACAGAAACCACAATATCTCTAAATTTTGTTTCACTACAATCTTCAAGAAGACATCAAGTTCATGATGATACCTTCTTCCAACAGGGGTTCTGTGCATAAGGTGATCTGTTGGTGGCTCTGTAGCGAGTGCAAGTGCACCAAGAGTATCCATAATAAGGTTGACCCAAAGCAGCTGTATCAATGAACACCATTATATTTCTTTCATTCTCCATTTTTTATAACGTGTCTTTAAAGTTCAACCATCCGGAATGCATTCATGCTCGAAAGACGAGGGAAGATTGACTAACCTGTACAGCCTTTAGAGGAACGTCACCAGAAGACATAGCTGCTACAACATTGATTATAAGAGCTGCAACATTCACAGTAAGCTGGAATTGTATGAACTTCTGAATATTCGCATACACAGAACGGCCCCAGCGAACAACCTGGAAGAGTAAACAGAATTTCAAGATTAGAAAAAGGCATAACGAATAGCTGTGGAGGTATACACTCAGAGATGATGATGATGCTCTAGACTAACCTTTACTACTGAAGCGAAATTGTCATCCAAAATGATGATGTCCGAACTCTCCTTCGCAACTTCTGTTCCTGATATACCCATAGAGAGACCTATGTCCGCCTATAATACAAAGCCATAGATGAAACGTCAGGTTTGTAAATGATACACAAAACATAATATATAGCCTGTACAAGATTCTTCTATCTCATGACGACGAAAGGGAAGTCTAACCTCGTGGAGTGCAGGAGCATCATTAGTACCATCACCAGTGACAGCAACAACATCTCCATTTTTCCGTAGTGCTTGAACAAGTAAAAGCTTGTCATTAGGAGAGGACCTACCCATCACCTGCATTTTACCCCAAGTCAATAATCGAAATAGCATCAGTAAGGTCACATGATCCTTGACTGTTTAACTATCATTACCGTTATTCTCTTGGCTACTTGTTCTCTCTCTTTTTCAGATAGCTCACGGAACACTTTTCCTTCAATGATAGTAGGCTCAACGGCTTCTGTATCTGAAGAAAGTATACCACACTCCAAAGCAATTGCTTTTGCTGTCTGAAGATTGTCGCCAGTCACCATTCGTACCTAAGATAACACAAGTGGTTCATGTAAAAACATTACAGATTGGTTGACAGATGTACTATGAACACGCTGATGATCATGCATCATATTACAGCAGCAATTAACTGCCGTTATAGATGCTGCAAAAGCCAACAAGATCATTTGAGGTGATCATCTCTGTAGACAACTACTGTAAATGTAGAAGAGGCTTGAAGCCTACCTTAACACCAGCACTGGTGCAGATTCTCACTGCTTCTCTGACTCCAGGACGACAAGGATCCTATATAGAGTAAAATAATTTCCAAAAGAAACAAGAGAAATTAAGGAAAATCGTCACATAGTGAACACATAAAACAAACCTCAGGTTACCCAAGAAAAGCTTTCAGCATGCCTACCTTTATACCAACGATAGCAAGCAAAGTCAATTCCTCTTCAGGTAAATTCCATTTATCCAAGTCCTCCTGTTCCTTGGGAACTTTGCTCAGCTCTTGTGTTCTGCATGCAATAGCAACACATCGCAAGCTATTTTTCGCCATGGCATCAATAGCAAGTCTGAAAAATTCCTGTAACATAATTTCCAAACACAACTTTTTTTTCAGACATTGATAAGAGAGACACACTATAGGTACATGTTTAGTCCTCCTCTGCTATAACAGAGTTGTGTCCTTTAACTGAAATTTGTAACAACTCTTTTTGTTTTGATACCAATATTTTCATCTAATTTTCCAGATGTTTGCGTCCCCTCACCTTCTGCTCATCAATGGGCTGCAGAGTACCATTTGAATCCATGAATTGTGTACAGCAACCTAGAACTATCTCGGCTGCTCCCTTCCAGTGAATGAAAACTTCAGAATCACCCTGCAGTGAGTATACTCCTGATCAGCTTCTACTAATTCCAATGTCTCCACAACATTTTAATAATTCCCTAATCTTAAAACTGAGAGAGGATCAAGAAATTACTCGAAGCACAGCAACACCTCCACGTTTCTTCTCTGAGTTGAAAGGGAAAGCATGGATGATAGCAGACTCCGACCTGATGGTATCAAACTTCATCCCCAACTGAAACAATAGCTTCGTTAAATATATTCCCCATGCAGAGGAAAAATATGTCAAAGATGGACCAGAGTTAAAACAAACAGTTGGTACCTTATACGCCCAAGACAGAATAGCCTTCTCTGTGGGAGATCCAGAAATCTCCACCTCTCCACCATCCTACAGTAAAACAACATGAGCACTAACTATCCATCATTTGATAACCTCCCTATGAGCATTTTGGCTAGTTTTAGTCCGACAAGAAAGAAGATGCATGGTTTGAATATCAAAGTAGAAAAACCACCTTGGGATGAAAAATATTTCCTGTGGTGTTCTGTGCCACACCCTCACTGATTAAGGCAACAAGTTTAGGGTGGAGCCCAGAGGGGTTGTCTGCTACATCCATCTTTGATCCTCCAGCATAAGTCTCAACCACAGTCATCTGTAGTTTTGAAAGGGGTAAAAATCAGCTATCTATAAGGGTTTGATGAATACCATGTCGATCCCATTGCGTTGATGCTGAGTTTTACTAGATACTGACCTGATTCAAAGTTAAAGTTCCAGTTTTGTCACTGCAGATTGTCGTTGCTGAGCCCATAGTTTCACAAGCTGAAAGCCTCCTAACCTGTTAGCAAATGAAATGTGGTCAGACAATAATCAAGAAGAAATAAGTAAATCGAGAAGACCCGTTCTTGATTCTCACCAAAGCTTTGTCTGCCATCATCTTTCGCATTGAGTAAGCCAAACTGCAAACATGGAGTCAAGAAATCAACAACTACGGTGTACTTAAGTTGTTCTCTGAGTAGAATATACTAAGTAAGACTTACGTGAGGGTAACTGCTAGGGGAAGTCCTTCAGGCACTGCTACAACCACAATAGTAACCTAGAGAAATGCAAGAATTAAATTGATATGTCTATCGAATAACATAATCAAGAATGTGGAATGAATACTTACGGCGATAGTAAATATCTTTACACAATCATCTACAATGTCACTGATACTAGTCGTCCCTTTGACAAATTGGACTGCTCCATTAGAATCGTGGGTAGTTCCGGTAAAATATCTGAAAAAACAACTCAAGATTATAGAATAGCCCTCAACATGGCATGAAGTTGTAAGCCAAAAGTTTTATTGACCAAAGGCAAACCAGATTACCTCACAAGAAGAGCCACCAGGACAACAAGAGCCACTGAGAGCCCCACTATACCGATGAAGGTTGCAAGACCATTTAACCGCACCTATAATATAATTACCCAAAAGGAACTGTTAGGCATTGTCAAGACATTGTGGAGACCATGACCCAATAATAAAGTGTTCAAGATGTACCTGCAAGGGAGTTTCTTCACCAGTATCCTCTGAGATACTTGCCATCAACAATCCCCATTCAGTGTTGATTCCAACACCAGTAACCTGTTGAAAGACTCGGAAAGAATAAGTACCAGAAAATGTGAAAAATGTGTAAAGACAAAAGTCAGAATAGGACCAAAAGCCTCAAAGACATACCAGCATAGTACCGACTCCGTCAGCTACTTTGCAACCAGACATTAGAAAAGGGGATTTTTGATCCTTGTGAACCTGTAACAAGAGTCTTTGTTATACAAGTAGAAAGAGAAGATAAGCACAAAATTGAAAAAGCAGAATCATGATGAACTCACAATCTTGCTTTCACCGGTCATGCTAGACTCATCAATAGCAAGAGAATGACCACTTATCAGCACTCCATCGGCAGGGACCTAGATGGATACAATGCGTAAGGCCAAAGTGTAGTATAATTCTGAATAATAAAGTACATTGACAGAGTATACTTACCTGGTCACCTATTCTAAGTGGTATAACGTCTCCAACAACAACGTCATAGATTGAAATCTTCACTGTTCTCCCTCCTCTCATGACCTGTAAGAGTTTTGGTTTATTTTAATACTTAACTCAAAAACATATAATTTGCAAACAATGTAAGATGTTAAAGCAAGCACCTCAAGTTGTATATTTCTTTTTTCATCGTTGAGGTTTTGGAACTGAAGAGATTGGCGATAGTCACTAACAGCTGACAGAATCAAAAGATAAAGCGTAAGGAAAGACTCATCTTATAAATAACAGATAAATGTAGGCAATAGAAAGAAAAAGTATGTCCATACCTGTAACAATAATGACAAGCAAAACTGCAAACGCAATGCTACCACCATCAAGCCAACCTTCTTTCAAACCCTGATGAAGTAAAAGATAAGTGAGTTCCTAAAGTTTGGAACATTAAGAAAGAATTTGTAAGAAAATAAAAACATACCTCTGTCTTTATTCCCAATGCCAACGATGTTACGGCCGCTATGATCAAGATGATGAGAGTTAAATCCTGCCAAGCTTCCCAGAGGAACATCTTTTGGACAAGAGAAAGTTTACAAAAAAAACAAACGTAATAAGTTATCCACAAGCTGATAAAACAGCTTATTTGAAGAAACAAGTTACTTACATAAAAGCTCTTCCCTTTCTTCTTTGGATACGTGTTAGATCCAAATGCATTCTTCCTATCTATCACCTCTTTCTCATCCTCCTCGATTCCTTGCTCCAGATTTGACTTCAGCTTCTCTGCAACACCTTTGACCTGAAAGGGAGTAAATAAATTTTCAATTTCATGAAAAGCCTCCCATTTATAACACAACACACAAATTGAATGAATGCTTTGAATCTAACCCCTCCGTTTTGCTGCAAACTGGACATGTTCTGGTTCCTGGTCATTGACACAAGCTTCTCAAGGTCAATGTCAAAGTTACCAGTTGAACTCGTTGGGGATGATGATGATCCAAACGCTGAGATCACACAAAAGAAAAAAGAAAAGATTAATCATACAAGAAAACAAAAAACAGAATTTGATCTGACTTATGTGGAAGAAGAAAAGAAAAAAAAAAACAGAGTCGCATACCAATCTGTTGTTCTCCAGCCAACTTGAAAAGCAATGCTGCCTGATTCAATAAAGCAAATTTACAGATGTGAGATCGATCAAGAAACTAACAGAGCAGAAGAAGAAATGACGATGAGATCAGAAAGAAAAAAACTTAAAAAATGATAATAACAGAATTAATACCCTGATGACTTGAGCATGTGCTCTGATCATCCTCCTTCGGTTGTCATAGTGTTCTTCTTTATTCAGATCCAGAGTGTATCGAAACCGACGTGATGCGTTCAACACAAGTGCCGCTTGCTGCAAATATTCGTCATGTTAAAGATTTTCTTGATCGAATCTCGAAACCGAAGAAGAAGAAGGAGAGAGAGAAAGAGATAATTACCCTCCAGCGACGGAGAGATTCGACGGAGGCGTTCTTGGTGTTGTCAATGTCGAAAGGATCATCAGGGTCGTGTTGAAGCTCCTCGTGATCAGAATGGTCTTCTCCGGTTTTGGCCGAACCAGCTTCCATGTCGTCGTGTCTCCCCGACATTGACGTCAGGAGCAATCCGTTGCTGGACGAAGTGCTCATCCTTCCTTCCTTCGTCTCACCCAGCTTTTCTCTACCTCTTCTTCTTCTTCAGTTTCTTCTTGAGAAAGAAAGATATAAAAACGACCTTTGTTTCTGGATTAAAGGTCGGTTATTAATTTGGCGTGACGGAGAGAGAGAGAAGGCCAAACTCGTAAGAAGGAGAAGGCAACAAAAACCGAAATCACTCTCTCTCTTAAAACTTTCTCTGTCAATCACAGAGAAGAAGAAAAAAGAGAAAACTAATTTTGAGCTTTCCCAACGAACCAATATTTGTTTCCCACACAAAAAAAAAAAATCTAAAAAAGAAAAGAGAGAGAGAACTCAATTGCACGACGACATTTCTATTTTTGGTCTGGTTTTTACAAAAATTGCGGAAAGTTTGTTTGTTTCTTTCTTTCTTTTTTTCCTTTTTTATGGGAAAATGAAGAAGATGAAAGAAAGAGATTTTCCCGGGAAAGAACATGGCATCTCTCACCATTTTAATATACCATAACATGGCATTATATCTAAATTATCTCCCATTTAAAATATTACTTTTCATCATTCCTTGTTCTCAGATCTAACTACATTTTTATTTCATTTATTTCTTAGCTTCATTCATTGGAAATAATTAAAAACTTATCGAATTTTACACAACTCAACTAAGAAACACTTGTCAACTTTTCCAAGAAGATACAAAATGATCAGGACGAATAGTGAAGTTGCAGAGAAAGTTCGTCCAAAACATGGTGAACGTGTGTACGACGTAATCGTCACTTGGGTTGCACGACATCACCAATCATTGTTTGCATTTTTTATATAATTATTCAATTATCTCTACTAAGTACGCTTTTAATTAAAATACTTTTGTGTGGTATTAATAAAATTTAAAGATACACGAAAAAGTTCACTGTTTCTACTTGAGAAAAAAGAATACAGATGAGAAGAGACACTGAGCAGATGTGTTTCTTTCTTTTTCTTCTCATGAGTGATCTTCTAAATAAGTGAAACAAAGACTCGAGATTACACAACAGATTATGAGTGTCCCAAAGAACCCTAAACCAACTCACATCTTTTTGTTGTTTGCAATGGTTCCTCAGTTCTCACTGTGAGTTGCTAATGTCACCAGCTACTCCGATCATTTGGTCAGCCTCAAGACTTGAGTCCTGCAACAAAGTGATCGAGATATATTGAATGCATGTTTCATCTTAAAGAGCAAATCAAACACCAACCTTATGAATTCATTTATATATATATATATATATGGTAACAAATAACTGATGTTACTCACGTCATTCTTATTTGCAGGCAGGTGATGGGCTTGCGGAGGAGGGGCTTTGGATAAGTCTCTAAGAGCCCCCTAATATTATCAAAGAGAATGTTACCGTTAGGTTTATATATAGTTGACATAAAATCGGACTCATCAATGAGACAACAAGTGATAATAGATGAGGTGATCAACATGAATAAAGAAATCAACTAGCTTACCTTGTTTGCCCACATTAGTCCACAGGCATTACAAAGTGTTCTTGGCCCTTCAGGTCCACGTCGCATCATTGGAGTTGACTTCTCACTGGTTCCACAGTGCCGACATCTTAACATGTTCACAACCGTTTCAGAAGAAAAAGATCAGAGATAAGCTTTGTCAACTAAGTATAAAGGCTTAAAAGGTGACAACATAGTCGAAAAAGTGTATGGAATTGAAAAGAACCGCCCAAAACAGTAACCAAATCAATTATTTACATGTCTTAGAGTTGGTTGAGGTTAATATAATAACAGCTGTAAGGGTTGGTTCAACTTACAACGCCTCTGGCTTCTGAGTCTCATTCCCTTCTAAGGCCCAGCTCTGGCTTGACCCCCAATCCGATCCTGTGGATGCAGAATCCTCATTGCTTGACTTGGCAGATGTGAACTGACCTTTCTTACGCTGCATTCTGCATGCGGAAAAGGAAACCTTTCATTACAAAACAGCATATCTCAAAAGATGGGATATAAAACAAAACCTAATCATTGATTTAGAACATAAACCTACGTACCTCAATGCTACCTCTTTCCTGACTGTGTAACGAATTGTCTTATCAAAATTCCTCCCTTTTCTTTTCTCCCTAAATCTGAGCAACGAGGCTTGCCGCTGCGGGGCACTAAACCTTTGAGGAGTACCAGATAGGCCCTGGTTCGTTTTTTAGTCAGCAACAAAACTCGAGGAGTAAACCTTATGTTACATAAATGGTATTAAAAACTTTTATTACCAGTACCCTATTGTTCTGATGAGGTGATCCTAGGGTTGTCGGGAGTGTCTGTGGCACTTCCCGTCCACCAAGTAATAAAAGCACAGCTTGAACCTGCAGTAGGAAATATCAAGAAGATGTTTAATACCCAGAAAAGAAAACACAAACCAGCTGCTGGATACGCTGACCGTATGTCGCTAAAAAAAACCATAACTAGAGACCATCAAAGAACCGAAGCTACTAGAAGTACTAAAGTCACCTTCTCAGGCAAGACACGGTCAAAAACATAAACTTGTCCCTGAAAGGACAGCGTCAACTGATCTCCATTATCACTGCCACGGTCTACAACTTCACCGCGATGATCAGATGTGTTTCCAAGGTGAGAAGGAATGTCAGTCTCCAGTCCCTCATTCATCCCATCATCAGCGTGGTCATCCATCATACCGTGATGTTCATACTGCACATGCATTGGATGATTTGGATCTTCATCTCCGCCATTGTGCATTCCACCGTTGGTTCCATGAAGGTCATCATCCATGGTCTTTTTAATCACCAAGTTGTCACCGACAAACGTTCAAAGAAGAAACAGAACATTAATTAAGACTAGATTGCCAAGACATGAAAGGTTGAAGAAAATTAAAGTGGGATAAATATGAGAATAGGATCACATTAAGTGAGTCCAAGCCAAAGAAAAGATATCCACCAAAGAGGATATAAAGCTATTATAGAATATAACAGCAGTGAAACTACAAAGGGAGCTTCTTTTGTAAACAACATTAGATGAAAGTAATTAAACTTGGAGATATTCTCACATAACAACGGCTAAAATACCTTAAACCCTAACAATATTTTTCCAAACCCAGCAAGAAAAATTTCATATAGCCCCACACACATTAACTAGCGACAATAGAATCAATCAGATCCGAATTGGAAAAAAATTCAACACGCTCTCAACCACATTCAA